>BMAC01000619.1:561140-578859 GCA_014905375.1 Phtheirospermum japonicum | reverse complement strand
AGGGGACTCATCTTGACCATTAGATTGGATAATCTTGATGGTTGAGATCATGACATGTCAGCATGGTAATAATGTAAAAAAATGCATTAATTAATTAAAAAAGTATTTTGGACATATATCAACGTTTACAAAGAGCACTACATTGTTCTTTGGAAAGCACAATAGATTAAGAAAAAAAAACACTACGATTGTATACAAAAAAGCATCGCAAATTTCGTCTATAAACTGTAAATTCAAAAATTTTGAAATGAAACTCAAATCTTCAACAAACCATAAATTTTTTAAATTTTTTTTGTTTTGAATGAAATATATATCAAATTAATCACATTCTCAAGATTTACAATTTAAGATACATATTGCATGTTTTAAAACGTAAAAAAAAAAAAAATATATATATATATATATATATATATATATATATATATATATATATATATATATAATTAAACTAAAAAAATTGGATTGATTTTAGCACTACAGTACTGTTTAAGAAGCACAATGAACCTGGACATATAATTGCACTGTGTAATATTAGATATACGGCCAGGATTAGTCCCTAGGTTCACATATAATGACGGGGTTCTCATTTGAACTCAATCCTATATATATATATATATATATAGAGAGAGAGAGAGAGAGAGAGAAAGAGAGAAAGGGAGAGAGAGAGATAATAATGGAATATTTTCACTTTTGATTCCCACGTTTACAACCCTTTTGGAACCCATTGTTCCAATTTTTGCGTTTTCATGCCTAACATTACCGCTATTGTTTCGTTAAAAGAAAAAAAATAATAATTTACCTGTTATAGTAGGTGGAAAATAGAGTGATATCTCTCTCATCAGTCAACCAAATGTTGCCTATATTTCCTTTTGTTACCCATCTTTCCTAGTTAATTAACTTTGACACCTATCATTATATGCTTTTGATCAGTTAAACTACCAACAACCATTATCTTTGATTTTTCCCCCCTCATTTTCACTCACTTAAATTAAAATTCTATCAGTCAACTTACAGGTTGGAGTCAAACTGATCAAAATAGTAAACTTCAAGTACCAAGACTAATTAAAATCGAAACAATGGATATCAATCAAATGCAAAAAGGTGGATAAGTTTTCGAACCAAAATTAATTAGGTGAACACATGTTTACAAATGTGGATAAATTTGACCTCTTGATGTCAAGTATTATATTGCTCATGCTTTGAACTTTATTACTAGTAAACAATATTTTGTATCGGTGGGATGATTTAAGTAAATTTATGAACTACCATATGTAGAAAAATAAGTGAAAAGAAAAGTGATAGCAGCAAAAAAAAAAAAAAAAGACACACTATGGGTCCTATTGCATTTGCAAGAAAGCGTCATCATAGAAGTAAGAAATACATATGATAGAAGTAAGAAATAAGAACTTGGAAGCTAGGATTAACTCTGAATTTTAGACAGAAGTAATCACTTTTTTTCTTTTTTTCTTTTTATAAAGTAAATGAGAATCAAACGGCTATTTGGTGTTTATGTGCAATTGGTGATTAGTTGAGGTGATATTTCTAGCCTTTTTATGATCTTGTAATTGGCAGAGAATGCAAGATGTTTCCCAAGAGATCAAAAGAGTGAGGGCGCAAATGGAAGAAAATGAGCAGTTATCTATTCTTATGCAAAGGCTCCGGGGTCAAATTTTAAATGACACATTGTTTGCGGACAATAATATCAAGCTTCGTCTAGTTGAGGTTGGTCACGTTAATTTGGTCCTTATTTTAATCGTCTCTTTCTTTATTTCTTTTGTTATACTTTCAAAAGAGTGTGTCGTGTCTAATGGACCCAACCATGTTGATGACTCAAATACTGCAAATAAGTCGATTTTGTCTTTTTTTAATGATCATTAGCGCTAATTTGCGCTATAAATCTCGTTATTGATTGTCGAGTTCAATACTCCAAATTATTTAGGAGATAGAGTGTCTTGGTTTGATTCGTAACTGTGGAATATTTTCAATTTGAATCAACCTGCATAGATATTTTGATCTGTGATAAACGTATGCCATTGCTTGTGTTCCTCTAAGTATATGCAGTGATATTTAGTTCCCAGAATCTTAAACTCACTTGTGTGAGAAATTTGAAACAATGGTGGTGGTGATGATGCGTGTATTACCCTGTTAATACTCACATATTCTTTTCTTCTTCTTTTTTTTAGGCAAAACATCAATTTCTCATGCCTTGTGATATATATATATATATATATATATATATATATATATATATATATATATATATATATCATACACTTAGTGTTCCTAGTAATACTTAAAATATTCTAAATTATTAATGAATTTAATGAAATATGATCAGTGTTGATTTTCACATTCTTTTATTTTTTAAAACTATGTGCTCGATTTTAAACTTTTAATATTGATGATATGAACCATTTCAGGTTGATGAGAGCAGTGAGTTTTTACCACTTGTGTATGATCGTGATAGCATTGCTGCTTACTGATAGCATTGTTGCTTACTGGGGAAAATGCCCACATGTTGTTGCTACCCGTATTGTTTAGTTAATGTATGTTGCTGAAAGCTTTCTCTCTCGTCATGTTTGGGATCTTATAAATAATAAGATAAAAGAGTTACTATTCAGCATCATCTATATACCACTTTACGTCAATCTTTTTTACTCTTATCTGATCGAATTTTACTACATCAAATTGTAATTAATTAAATCATATTTTTATTAAAACTAGTTTTTGTTCTTAATTTCTACACAGAATGAGGTCGCTCGAGTTATCGAATTGAGGGAGATAGTTACCTCTTTGGGCCCCGCATACATTAAACTTGGGCAAGCACTGAGCATCTGACCCGATATATTGTGGCCTAGTTCAATGACTAATCTACAGAAGCTTTGTGATAAGGTGACAAAGTGATATTTTTATATTTCGTGAATTAAATTTCAAGTTGCATGATTAAACTCTTCCATTATGTTTGTAGATCCCATCGTTTCCAGATGATGTGGCTATGGCTCTTCTTGAAGAGGAGCTCGGACAGCCATCGAAAAATATCTATTCTGAACTTTCTCCTTCTCTTATTGCTGCTGGTAATCTCAATGGATTTTTAAGCATTATACTATCTTATGTGTAATTTTATATTCTTACTTAATCGGACTACTAAAGATTGTGTACTTTCTCAGCATCCCTCGGCCAGGTGTATAAGGGCCGACTAAAAGAAAATGGGGATTTGGTAGCTATGAAGGTACAGAGACCTTTCGTTCTCGAGACTGTGACCGTCGATTTTATAATAAGGAACTTGGGTCTTGTTCTTCGTAAATTTCCTCAGGTACATATTTTGCCTTTTTACTGTTTTCTCGTGTTACCTATGAAAGAGATAATGAACTGTGGTGTTTACATTTCTTCCAGGTCTCTATTGATATTGTCGGATTAGTGGACGAATGGACTGCACATTTCTTCGAGGAGCTTGGTTATGTTAACGAAGGAGAAAACGGGACATTATTTGCCGAAATGATGAAGAAGGACCTTCCTCGGGTAGTTTTACTGAAAATAAATTGATTATTATAGTTAAAAAAAGAGAATAATCCAATAATTCTTTTTTTAAAATCTTGTTTACAGTTGTGCCAAATACATTCCAAAAATACACAGCACGGAAGGTTCTTACGACTCAATGGATAGAAGGAGAAAAGCTTTCACAGAGTACAGAAGTGATGTTGGAGAACTTGTAAATGTCGGAGTCATATGCTACCTAAAGTAGGTAATTACTTATGTAATTAATTATTAACATTCAGTTAATTTATTTAAGTAGTTATCTTATCTAACTCACTTCAATTTGAATCTACAGCTGCTTGACACGGGTTTCTTCTATGGTGATCCACATCCAACAAACTTAATTCGAACTCCTGATGGAAAGATGGCTATACTGGATTTCAGTGAGATACTTATGCATTAGTATTAGTATTTGATAGCATAGCTTCGATGTTGAATATTGACTGGCATAACAGGCTTGACTACAAAATTGACGGATGATCAGGAATTTGGCATGATTGAAGCTATCGCTCTCCTCATTCATCGGTATTATGCTATCAAATTAATAGCAAAGGAGAAAAACCAGATAACTAGTTAGAGTTGTGCTTATTCAACTTAATGTAATTACTGACTTTTAGATATTGTGCTATTTGTTCATTATGAATTTAGTTTTTGGACTAATTTATTGTAAATATTTTAGAAGCATATTCATATATTTGTTTATCATTAGTTTTAAGTTAATTTTAAGAATCGGATGTTTATACATGCACATTACTATTTTATAAATAAATAATTCGTAATGGAGAAAATGAGATAATTGAAAACAAAACAACAAAATAAAAATAAAAAATTGCGTAAGTAGTTTAAAAGTGTTACATAATCTTTAATAAAGACAGTGTTACGATTACATATCATTATTGATAGACTTAAAGTCATACGATTGATGGATAAAATGTTAACATAAGTTGAAAATTACTACATAGAAAGTGTTACATTTTGTACAAAAAGTGTTATCCAAAAATTATATGTAACACTTATAAAATGCTACTTAGTTGTGTTACAATTGAAATTTTAAATGTTACACTTGATAAAGTGATACTAAAAGCCATAAAAGTGTTAGTTAAGATTTAAGGTAGTACGGGCAACTGTAGCATACATCAAAATTGTTGAGAAATTTATTCTTGGCAATAATTCATATTTTGTTATTTGCCTTTCTTGGGAACAAAATGAGTTGGGAACTAGATTTAGGACTTTAATTATTTCCTAGTTGATGTACAAGAATTTATTTAGTTTCCTAGCTTGTTTTTAGGATTGGTTTTACTTGTTTACCAAGTTTAGGATTCTAGGATTGTCTATTTAAGATAAGAGAATCCTAAATCTTGAATGTACTTTTTGACGCACGGGATTTTTGAGCAGAAGATGCACGTCGCAAAGCATAAGACGCACAGCAAGGAAAGAAGAAGAAAACTACTTGGAGCCATTGTTCTAAACCAACAAGCTATTCGAAGTTGCGTGACCAACGGAGAAGAACTTTTCAACCTAGGCGACAAGTATTTAGTATCAAGTTTTTGATATTTTAGTTTTCATATATTACTCAATATTTTTGTATTGATCGAACAAGAAAGTAATATAGTTTTTGGGTTTGTACACCCAAGTTCACAAGTATTTTACTTGTGAACTGAATTTAATTTACTGTGTTATTAATTTAATTTCCGCTGCATAATTTTTGATTAACTCTGGTTGTTGTTGTTAACCAGTGTTGATTAACATTGATAAACAACATCACAAATTGAGACTTATTTTCAAAACCATAGACCTTCAAATTTTACAATTGACATCTAGAGCGGGTTACTTAACCTTTTAAATATTGATCCTTATTTTTAAGTACTATGGATGCTCAAGGAAACCCAAAGCCTCTGATCCTCAATGGAGATAACTATTCCCTCTGGAAACAAAGGATGCGGTTGCACTTAAAGAGCATTGACGAACGTGCATGGAGAACAATCCTTGTTAGATGGAAAAAGCCACGTGTCACTGATGGTGAAGGCGACACCATTCCTAAAAAGGAGGTAGACTGGACTGCTGATGAAATGGCTGCTGCGAATTTGAATTCCAAATGCATCAACACCTTGTGTGGTTTTGTAGATGCAAGTTATTACAGAGTCATCAAGAATTTAGAGTCAGCAAAGGATGCATGGGATGCACTCCAAAGTATGTGTGAAGTAACTCAGAGTGTAAAGAGATCAAGGCTGAGAAGTTGATGTCCACCTTCGAGGCAATGAGAATGGATGAGAAGGAGTCTATCATGGACTACGCCGTGAGACTGTTAGATATTACGAATAAGTGCAGAGAGCCTTGGTGGGAAAAGGTACGTTTTAGGTATTGTAGATAATTTTTCTAGGTTCACTTGGGTAGAATTTCTAAAAGAAAAATCTGAAATCTTTGAAGCTTTCAAAAAACTTGCAAAAAAGGTTGTGTGTAAGATTTGATGTGAAAAATAGGTAGGATTAGAACTGATCACGGTAAAGAGTTTAAAAATGCATCTTTCTCTAAATACTGCACTTCGGAGGACATAAGTCATGAATTTTCTTCACTTATTACTCCACAACAAAATGGCATAGCTATACGTAAAAATAGGACTCTTGCTGAGATGACTAGAACTATGCTCATTTCAAATGACATAGCAAAACGTTTTTGGGCTGAAGCAATGAATACTGCATGCCGTATTATAAATAGGGCTTATTTTAGACAAGGGTCATGTGCTACTCCCTATGAGTTGTTGATGGGTAAAAAACCGAACTTGAGCTATTTTCATGTGTTTGGATGTATTTGCTATGTGCTCAACGATAGAAATCATCTAGCTAAACTGGACTCAAAGAGTGATAAGTGAATTTTCATGGGTTATTCCCAAAATAGTCATGCATATAGGTTGTTTAACCTTAGAACTCGAAGCATGTTTGAGTTAGTAAATGTCAAGTTCGATGATCTAACGAGTGGAGTCAAACCTACAGAGGATAATGATCTGGTTTTTGATCAAAATCCTCAAGAAAATGTCACTCCTCCTTCAGATGATAGTGCAGGTATTGAAAACAGAGATGCAGGTCCTGAAACAAGAGAGGTGAGTGATGTTGATACCAATGTTGGTACTCAGAACTCAACATCAGAACAAACATCAGCTCAAGACGGCGCAGAATCAGATTCTGAATCCGAAGATGAAAATCCAGCTGAACCTATTAACCCCCATCAAAGGGACATCCCGTCCAGAATTCAGAGAAACCATCTTGTGGGCCGAATGATCGGAGATATAGATGAAAGGAGTACAAGAAGACGACAGATAAATTTCAAGGTAATGGTCAAGTATGTCTGTCTGTCTACTAATTGTTCTAAGATTCGTGAATCTTTGTACCTTTCTAAAATAGAACCCAAGCGTGTGGAGGATGCACTCAAGGATGAGTTTTGGATAAGGGCAATGCAAGAAGAGCTGGAACAATTCGCTAAAAACGACGTTTGGGATTTAGTTCCTCATCCAGAAAATTCCCACGTGACAGGAACAAAGTGGATATTCAAGAACAAGACTGATGAGGCTGGCAACATCGTAAGGAATAAAGGTCGTTTGGTTGCATAATGGTATACATAAATTGAAGGAATTGACTTTGATGAGACATTTGCCCCTGTTGCCCGCATTGAGTCGGTAAGGCTTTTAGTTGCTGTTGCTTGTTATATGAAGATTTCATTGCATCAAATGGACATTAAGAGTCCTTTTTTAAATGGAGTCTTAAGTGAAGAAGTGTATGTTTAGCAGCCTAAAGTATTTGTAGATCCTAAAAAACCGAATTTTGTTTTGAAATTAAAAAAGGCTCTTTATGGTTTAAAACAAGCTCCTAGAGCTTGGTATGAAAGGCTAACTCAACATTTGCTTTATCTGAACTTTAGACGAGGGGAAGTTGACAAAACTTTGTTCCTTCTTAAATCCAATAAACACATCTTAATCGTCCAGATTTATGTGGATGATATTATTTTTGGATCCACTAACGAGCAGATGGTCAAGGAGTTTATCACTCGAATGTCCGACACATTTTAGATGAGCATGGAAGTTAATCTCTCGTATTGTTTTGGTCTTCAAATCAAACAGCTTGATGACGGTATTTTCCTTTCCCAGACTAAATATGCTAAGAACTTAGTCAGAAAGTTTGGGCTAGAAAGTGAAACTAATAAAAAAAACCACTGGGTAAAACTGTGAAGCTTTCGAGAGATGATGTTGGTAAGGGTGTTGATAACACCATGTATAGAAGTATGATAGGGAGTCTGTTGTATTTGACAGCAAGTAGACCTGATATTATGTATATTGTGTGTTTGTGTGCTAGATATCAATCTAATCCAAAAGAGTCACACTTGAAAGCCGTTAAAAGAATTATTAGGTACATTTCTGGTACAACTGAACTAGGTGTGTGGTATATAAAAGATACTTGTACTGAACTTGTAGGGTATACTGATTCGGACTGGGCTGGGGATGTAGTAGATAGAAAGAGTACTATAGGGGGTTGTTTTTTCTTGGGTAAAAATCTAATCTCTTGGTACAGCAAAAAGCAAAATTGTATTTCTCTTTCTACAACTGAAGCCGAGTACATTGCAGCTGGAAGTGCGTGCACACAATTACTGTGGATGAACCAGATGATAGAGGACTACGGTCTGCACAGTAGTATCTTGACCGTGCTGTGTGACAATTCCAGTGCCATTGACATCTCCAAAAATCCAGTCCAGCATTCTCGAATCAAACTCATTGACATAAGGTACCACTTTATTTGAGACTTAGTTGAGAGGAAGATTGTTATCCTTGAGCATATTGGAACAGATAATCAGCTTGCTGACATCTTCACTAAGGCATTAGATTTCGAGACCTTCTCTCGTTTGAGAAGATATCTCGGTATGTGCATGTTTGAACCAATGTTGGTTTGTGATATTGTGACACCCAATATCAACATCAGTCACAACATCTGTATACTTTTGCATGCATTTTTATCTTTCTTTTCATACATAATCCTAATGCATTGAGTTTGATTGAAAGTGCGATAAGGTCCTGTGTTTCAATAAAAGTGATGGAAAAAAGAACCAACCTCTTCAATTAGGTGATTGTGGGATTTGCCCGCAGAAACTGGTTTTCTCCAAGGTCCAAAAACAAGAGGTGATAAACAGCAATTGCTGAAGATTAAAAGACTCAAACCCCTTCAAGGATGAAGAAAATATGGATACAATTTGATCCAATCTTTAAATTTCATCTTCTTGAGAGATCTTGACGTAGTCATTAACTTGGGTTAAGGGGTAAGTTTCCATTGACTTCACCTAAGGCAATGTTGGTTTATAATGTTATCAGTAATAAAAAGAAACATTGGATCAAGTCACTGAAATCATAATATGTTTTTATATATTCTTTTGGGGCATGAATTTTAGGCATCCCATAGGACATTCATACTTTGTGAAGATGCCATATTACTGTGCATACTGTTGCTTGTGTTTTTGTATATCTTGAAATCTCTTAATTGTGTTTTCAATCTAGCTAACTAAGTGTTTCAGTGGTGTTGTAATCGGACGGCTGGACAGGTAGTAACGAGGTTAATTTGGAGCGTAAAATTTATATTGCACGAGATAGGTACTGCTGGGCTGATGGTTCATTCAAACCAGCTCTCTACTTCGGCAGATTTTGTTTTAAGAGTTATGCAACTTATTTTGGTATTGGTGTTGTGATCAAGTAGCCTAAACTAAGGGGGAGTGGTGATGTTTTAGAAGAAAATAAAAATCGTGTTTTTAAAACTCAAAAATCTGCTGGTGGTAAAATTAGGGTTGTTTCCTTTTATTCTTTATTTTATCTCTCCTTCAACAGTCGTTTTTTGAAAGGATAAATACCTAAATCATTTTTACCGTTTGATCATTAACCCTCTGCAATTTGAACCCTCAAGCTTCCTTACTTCTCTCCAATTATCTCGATTTTCTTGTTTTCTCTTGTGTTTCTGAGAATTTGCAGGATGACGAACTCGCCGCCGCCCTCATTTGTTCCAGAGTTGCCGGCAAAATTCCATCGCCCCGGTGAACAGGTTCCTGTGCCCTATCCCAAAGTTGGTGGCTTGGACATACGCGAAGAAATCGGTGGTGTTTCCTATACCAACCCACCACCGGTAGCAACATCGCCACCACTCTTGCCGGCTCACTATTCTCAGGCTGATGTGCCAGTTCCGTCGCCGATTGACGCCGTGCCTGAAGTCCAGGTGTTCCCAGGACAGCCAGGGAACGAGATAGGCGTTGATAATCCACCGGATTTGGCATTTGTTGCTGAGACATTTGGGAGAGTGGGGAACCCTACCTTGAAGAGGTCTTGGCGGTTGCGCAACATACCTCCCGGCGTTGTTCCGCCCGCTGTACCGAAGGGAAAAGCAGGGCCGCGCCGCAATATGCCAATTGAGCACATGAATCTTGCGGAGGATGTCACGGTGATGTCCGACCCTGATGATGATGATTACGTCCCTGCATCGGTGGAAGGAGCGGTGCCTCCGTTGCTTTCAGCTCCTAATCTGACGGCGAAGAAGACGCCTCGCCGGAAACAGCTTGTGAGGTTGACCGACAAGAGATCTGGCCCGGCAAAAGTCAAGGTTTCTCCAGGTTCCACTACGACTGAATATTTTTCCCCTCCATATACTATTTTGGATTTCATCACCGACGAAGTCACCAGCTCCTCCAGACCGACTGCCACTGTTCCTCCTCCATCTTCAGCTAGTTTCGATCAACCCGAGCTTGATCCTGGTTTGTTTGAGTATTCCCCTGAATCCTCGTTCGATATGCCTCTTCGTGATATTCTTACTGCCTGCAAAAAGGACAAGAAGAAAAAGAAAGTTTCCGAGGAGGACGATGTTGCTCCTCATGTTGGTTCCCCTATACCAACATCACATCACTCTCCGTCTGTTTCGTCTTCCAGCACCGCCTCTGTTCTGATTGCTTCTCGTGCACCCACGCCGACTTCTTCCTACGCCTCTGCTCATTCCCAGTCCTCCACGGGTACTCCTTCTCGGACCCCTGAGCTTGAGGATATGATGCTTTTTTCGGAGAAGTTTCTGACTGCCGAAGCTGCAGAGGTGTTTGATACATACCGTACCCACCACATGATTGCTGAGCGGAGAGTTCCAGTTGAACTGTTTGAGCGACAAAACTTAATTGCTTACCTCTAGTTTAAAGGTATGTACTTCACAGTTTCCACCATGCCATTTGTCCGGGATGTTGTTGTTGAGTTTTATGCAAACTTGTTGCCGTCTATTATTGATCCAAACTATGTGAACTATGGCAAAGTGTTTGTGCGTGGTAAAGTGTTTAGTTTCACCCCTGATTTAATTGATGAATTGTTTGACACTGAGCCATATTGGGGTGATTCTACTGTGGATGGTATGGATGAGATTATTTCATTTTTGTCGGGTGGTATGGTGCTTACATGGTTTGAACAGTTGCCGATCACTAGGCTTTCTTCTCGCTATTCTATTTTGCACAAGGTGGCCAATTGCAACTGGGTTCCCTCCAAGAATACTACGTGTGTTACTCGGCATCAGGCCTAGTTTTTGTACAGGCTTGGAAGGGGAATCAAGTACAGTCTCGGGCAGCATGTATTTGATATTTTTACGAAGTTTGCCACCACCAGGTCAGCCGCATCGTTGTGCTTTCCCTCTTTGATATTCAGCCTTCTTGAGAATCAGGGCTTGGAGCTTCATTCTGATGATGTCCTTACTAGGGAGGCTGACTGGTTTGCTTTGAGGGGCCAGCATATTACGGGTGCCAGAGTTATTGATCTCCCTTGGCAGACACCTTTTCAGGACAATGTTGCTAGTGGTGTTGGGACGGGCGCTCCCAACATTGGTCCCAACATGGTTCCCATTTCTGTGCAGGTTATTAAGGCGCATGTCGCTTGGATTGATATACAGACGATCCAGATGAAGGCACTTCGTGGTTTGCTTATGGAGGCCCTTTCGCCTTCTGGTCAAAAAGGGGGAGAAAATGTTGGCGACGCAAATGAGGATGGTGAGGATGTTACTGCTGATACGGTTGCTGTCGAGGCCTTGGCGAGTCTTGCTCGAGAAAAGCGAAGGAAAAAGATCCGTTCTCGCAATAAGGCCTTGAAGAAGATGAGGAGAATGCAGGAGAAGAAGAAGCGAAAGTATAGAGGTGAAGGAACTTCGACATCCCCTCGTCGTTCGAAGTCAATAAGTTCCTTTTATTCTATTTTGTTTTGATAAGTGGTAGATTGATCACTGTTTGATCAATGTTGGTTCGTAATGTTGGGTTGATAACTTAATAACATTAGGTGTTTTATTTTGGGGGAGTTTATTAACTTAGGGGGAGTTAGTTGTTTTGTTTGAACTTATTTTTGCATCTTAGTATTTTGTCCATAAATGCAAAAGGGGGAGATTGTTGAGAAATTTATTCTTGGCAATAATTCCTATTTTGTTATTTGCCTTTCTTGAGCACAAAATAAGTTAGGGAACTAGATTTAGGACTTTATTTGTTTCCTAGTTGATGTACAAGACTTTATTTTTTTTTCTAAATTGTGTTTAGGATTGGTTTTACTTGTTTACCAAGTTTAGCATTCTACGATTGTCTATTTAAGACAAGAGAATCCTAAAGGTTGGAGGTAATTTTTGACGCACGGGATTTTGAGCAGAAGACGCACGACGCAAAGTAGAAGACGCACGACAAGGAAAGAAGAAGAAGAAAACTACTTGGAGCCATTGTTCTAAACCAACAAGCTATTCGAAGTTGCGTGACCAACGGAAAAGAGTTTTTCAAACTAGGCGACAAGTATTTAGTATCAAGTTTTTTATATTTTAGTTTTCATATATTACTTAATAATTTTGTATTGATCGAACAAGAAAGTAATATAGTTTTTGGGTTTGTACACCCAAGTTCACAAGTATTTTACTTGTGAACTGAATTTAATTTGATGTGTTCTAAATTTAATTTTCGCTGCATAATTTTCGATTAACTCTGGTTGATGTTCTTAACCAGTGTTGATTAACATTGATAAACAACATCACAAACTAAAACTTATTTTCAAAATCATAAACTTTCAAATTTTACAAAAATGTTACTTATTATCAATAGTAACACTTTTATCTATTAAATGGCACTTTCTTGGTATTACATAAAGTCACTTTTTTGTAGTGTTGTTTACCATTTATTTTAATGCATTGTAGCCTTTAATAGAAAGTTTGGAACCGGAAGTTTCTACTCAACTTATGTCCATCTAACTAGACAATATTTAACTTATCTTTTTCAGGAGTATTACACTAACTCTTTCTTCTAGGGATACTTATTCACCTTTTTGTTCCCTTCCTTTCACCCTATCCAATTTTTAATATTGGTACTAGTAGCAGTAGGAGTACTTCGAATATAAGATCATTGTCCTGTATTTATCATATGTGGATGATATTATTGTTAGTCCATTTAAAAAATTGGATACCTATTTAGGTAGTTTTGATTCGGGGACTATCCCCAAAAAACCCGATAACAGCGAAGATTTTGTGTAGTGGTGGTCGAGAATGTCTTCTATATCTTATGCACTGTCTAGGATGGTAAAGAAAGTTTTCGCCGTTTCTTGTTTAACCATCTCCGTTAAACAAGCTTTTAGCGCCGGGGTTACGTAATAATTGGCACTTGTACTATTACGTGACACTGCAAGCTCGCAAATGCTTGAAGGATCAACATTTCATTGATTGAAGTTTTTAACAATGTTTGACAAGGATTCGATCTCATACGAGTGAGTGTGTTCCCCGAATCCCTCCCATACCATCCTCCTCCTGTGTAATCAAAAAGTAAAATATAAATAAATACTATCTTCCAATGTAATCAAAAGAAAAATATAAATAAATATATGCGCGTAATGACAAGTACTACTATAATGATTCTATGATAACATAAAATCTCATTGAGTAATTGTTATGGGACATGATCAAAATATAATTACTTAGTCGGTTAATCCCAACGAGACCTGCAAGTGACTGCCGTTTATATTGAAATCTTGTCCAATTTAATCATTAAACAAATTGGATAGTTAAATAAATAATTGCAAGTGATCGATCGAGTAAAGGTTCTGGCTTAAAATCTCATATAAGACTTTTGATAAATATTGAATAATATGGAAGAACCTTTGGGATATACGATTAGGCCAACAGTGGTGATGCTCAGAATCATATGCGGCAAACAGGATTCCTTTGCGATTAAAGAAATGATGTTTAATAATTATGTACCCATTGGGAATATCCACAGGCTTGTTAAGGCCACGATGATTGTCAACGCCCTGTCACTATAAGAACCCAAATTTTCCACTCGCATCAACATATATCCTTCCATTCCAATTAATACTTGAAAAGATTAATTAACTAGGTATAAAGATACTCTCCCAAATAACTTTGGTATACCCAAAAAGGAAAAAGAAAAGACAATAAGGCTGATTATATATATATACATATCATGGAAGGTTCTCCGGGCTCGTCGATGCACGGTGTTACAGGGCGGGAGCCCGTGCTGGCATTCTCAGTGGCCTCTCCGATGGTCCCCACGGACACGACGGCCAAGTTCGACCTCCCGGTGGACTCGGAGCACAAGGCGAAGAAATTCAAGCTCTTCTCGTTCGCGAACCCACACATGAGGACATTCCACCTGTCATGGATCTCCTTCTTCACCTGCTTCGTCTCCACGTTCGCGGCGGCCCCACTGGTCCCCATCATCCGCGACAACCTCAACCTGACCAAGGGCGACATCGGGAACGCCGGGGTGGCCTCGGTCTCGGGGAGCATATTCTCGAGGCTGGTGATGGGGGCCGTGTGCGACCTCCTGGGCCCGCGATACGGGTGCGCCTTCCTCATCATGCTGTCCGCCCCGACCGTCTTCTGCATGTCGTTCGTGTCGTCGGCCGGCGGTTACGTGGCCGTGCGCTTCATGATTGGGTTCTCATTGGCCACGTTCGTGTCGTGCCAGTACTGGATGAGCACCATGTTCAACAGCAAGATTGTTGGAACTGTGAATGGCACGGCCGCGGGGTGGGGGAATATGGGAGGCGGGGCCACTCAGCTGATTATGCCCGTGCTCTTCGAGATCATCAAAAAGACCGGATCGACCCCCTTCACCGCCTGGAGGATCGCCTTCTTCATCCCCGGCTGGCTCCACATCATCATGGGTATCTTGGTCTTGACGCTTGGCCAGGACTTACCTGATGGTAATCTTAGTGCACTGCAGAAGAAGGGAGATGTCGCAAAGGATAAATTCGGCAAGGTACGCACGTATTGCCATTTATATTTTAGCTAGCTACCTAGCTTTTATATATCCAAATCTTAAATTTATTTTTCATTTATATGCATGTCCAGGTGTTGTGGTATGCCGTGACAAACTACAGGACTTGGATTTTTGTTCTTCTCTACGGCTACTCTATGGGAGTTGAGCTGTCCACTGATAACGTGATTGCTGAATACTTTTTTGATAGGTATATAGAATCAACCCTATATAGATATTGTTTTCTTTACACCAGTTATTGTATGGGAATAATTCCATTTTGTCAGATAGATCCCATCGTGAGTTTTTCGAAAATTTCTATTTTCGTAAGTCTAACTTTAAACATTTTGCACTTAACTCTTGGGGGTCGACCTGGAATTGCCACATGTCAACTCTTAATTTGTTATTCAGAGGCCGGGCTGGGGGTTAAAATACATTAATTCATATAAGTCAAATGGAAGAATATGCATTTTCAAATTTAAAAAAAAAAAAGATTTTTTTAAGTGAGGAAAAAAAAAAAGAAGCTAATTAGAATTGCATCTAATTATACTGCAGGTTTGATCTAAAGCTTCACACCGCCGGAATCATAGCAGCCACTTTCGGCATGGCTAACCTCTTAGCACGCCCATTCGGAGGATTCGCTTCCGATTATTCAGCTCGACTATTCGGAATGAGAGGCAGACTCTGGACGCTCTGGATCCTACAAACAATGGGAGGCGTTTTCTGCATTCTTCTAGGTAGGGCCGACACACTTCCGGTTGCCATAACCCACATGATCATCTTCTCCATAGGAGCACAAGCCGCCTGTGGGGCCACCTTCGGCGTAATCCCTTTTATTTCAAGAAGATCGTTAGGTGTGATATCGGGCATGACGGGCGCCGGTGGGAACTTCGGCTCCGGCCTAACACAATTACTATTCTTCACATCATCAAAGTACTCAACCGCAGCGGGTCTAACTAAAATGGGGATAATGATAGTCGCTTGTACTCTTCCCGTCACTTTAGTTCACTTCCCGCAGTGGGGCAGCATGTTCTTTCCACCATCCAAAAACTCGGCCGAAGAACATTACTACTCTTCAGAGTATAATGAGGACGAGAAGCAAAAGGGTATGCACCAAAACAGCCTCAAGTTTGCCGAAAACAGCCGGTCCGAACGGGGCAGGCGTGTGGCCTCGGCGCCAACCCCACCCAACACTACCCCTACACATGTTTGATTTGGGTTATGGAGTATGAAAACTTTGATTAGCGGCGTGGAATCGAATAATGTAGGGTTACGCTACTGCTCCTTGTTTGTTTTTAGTTCAAAAGAATGTCATCTTGTGGATGACATATGGWATGTGGATTTGTCGCTTGCAAGCTACTTTTTTTGCTTCTTAATTTCAATATATCATTGCAATTGCTAATTTAATCGAGTCATTATAGCGTAAATCTTGCGGTACATTCATTAATTTAATTTATTATCGTATATAATTTTAATATATAATTATATTTAATTGATAYATATCATCACATATAATTTATATATATCATTACAAATAACTGAAATRTTAAATCTTAAATTTAAAACCTTACATTAAAAAATAAGCCCTAAAATAGAAAAACTAAACCCTAAAATGAAAAAGTAAATCATAAACTCTAAATTCTCGACATACATATAACTATCGTATAACTAGTACGATGATAGATTTCTGCCGAAACCATAAAAAGAAAAACTAACCCTAAAATGGAAAATTAAACCCTAAACTCTAAATTCTTGATATATATAATTATATGTAAACACTAGTACAAAAACAGGATTCAAAAATAGGGATTTAAGAACGCCTCAGGAGACGGCGTTCTTAAATGTAAGGCGGTGGCATTTTTGTAATAAAAGTGTCWCATACGAAAACGTCTTTTTCAAAGACGTTCTGGTATACTAGATATCCAGAATGTCGTTAAAAAGACGATCTCGTATGTTTAGATATCCAYAAGGTCGTTAAAAACGACGTTRTCGTATGTTAAATATCGAGAACGTCTTTAAAAACGACGTTCTCGTATTTTAAATATCGAAAACGTCTTTAAAAATGACGTTTTTAAAAGTAATATTCAGAACGCCTTTAAAAAGGCGTTCTCATATGTCATATTATTTCTATATTAAAATATACCCACAAATCCAATTTTTCTAATTAAAAAATAAAACAAAAACCCTTATCTCTCCCTTCCTCCCCGATATCTCTCCTCCACCATTCCATTTCCAATTACACTCCCCGATCCATATCTCCTCTGCCAAAATTTTACAGTCCCTCACAAAGCAAACGGCGAGAAGAGCTAACAGAGGCAAGGCACCGAGAAAGCAGCTGGTGACTAGGGCGGCGAGGAAATCTGCTCCGGCGACTGGAGGCGTCAAGAAGACCCATCGCTTCAGGCCAGGGATGGTTGCGCTCCGTGAGATCCGCAAGTACCAGAAGAGACCAGGTTCGATTCTAATTAATTGGACGGGCCAGAATGGGTAAGGGTGTTTTAAATTAAGTGGAGATCTGAATCAGGTGCACTGACATGGCAGTGATAACTAGTTTTAAATTAATTGTGAAGGTTTGAAATTCCACGATCTGCGATTCCTTGTTTGAAATCTGGGTTCCTATTTCGATCTTGCTGTTTGTCTTTTGATATCTATTGGCGTTCCTTTTGTAATTTAAGGGACCTCCGTTGTTTGAGGAAAAGGGACACTAATGCAGAAACTGCATATCCAYAAAGGTAATTCTGCCTATCCAGAACGCCTTTCTGTACCTTRTGTAGTGACATAGTTCTGGATTGGCAGACTTTTCAGAACGTCTTTTTTTACCCTTCTGGATTGGCAGACTTTCTAGAAGGGTAAAAAAAAGGCGTTTTAGAAAATAATTTTTTTGTTCTAAAATGGTACCATCCCATGT
>BMAC01000619.1:487432-539124 GCA_014905375.1 Phtheirospermum japonicum | reverse complement strand
TAAAATTTTAAAGATAAAATACTAATTATATATATATATATATATATATTATAATATATATATATATATATTTTTCTAATTTATTAGGTGACGAGCATTAAGGGGACTTAGGATTTCAACTACGTGCATATCACTCGATTTTCCACGACAATATTTACGAGGTAGGGACCACCGACTTATCTATGTTCAATTTTACATGCTTAAATCTACGTGCTATGTGTATCATGAAGTTCGATGTTTATAAAATCTAATATAGACGTAGACCTAAAGTTGTCTGTGACCAAAAGTTGTCATCGGGTTCATCCCGGCGTGCTATACCCAATGATTAAAACCAGGGGCCTTATGTGCCTATGACCTAAAGTGTCATCGAGGAAACTCGCCGCGTTTTAGCTGCAGTCAACTATTTTTCGACGTTAAAATTTGCGAATTCTATGGTTAATTGTGCTATATTTGAGTTGTATGATTTTGCATGGAAATGTCGGTGTAACTATTGAGTACGTTGAGCTCATCCCAAATCAACGATATTTTTTTTCAGGTACCAACGACGATATCGAGTGAATGGGAGACGAGGAAATGAGTAAAACATTGACACTGAATTTATGTTCTTAAATTATTTTATTGTTTTGATTACAAGTCGAATTCAGACATAAATGCGTGTTTTTAATTTATTTTTCCATTGGTGGAGTTTTAGATATTTATATTATGAATGTTATTTTCCGCTGCGTAATTTTGAACCTAAAGAAAATTTTCTATTTTCTTTTGATCTTTTATATTAAAATTACGAAATTTGACATTTATTGTGACGCCAAGATTTCCTCCATTTAATTATTTAAAAATATAAATCCGTTTTCGACTTAAAGCGAAACTGGGGCGTTACAGCCACTAAAGAGTTATGGGCCTTTATACTCATCTGCCCATACCATATATATATATTTCCCATACTCATACCATAAAATTTAGATCTGTGGTATTAGAGAAGCTTGGATCTATGAATGCAGACATTAATCACAAATCATCAAAATCAAGAAAAAAAAAACCATACTCATGAAAACATCTCCGATCCATAAAATCTCATATCAAATATTCAAAAAACGTACAAAAAACACAAATCACAAAGGAGAAAATCAACCGAGCCAAGGCAAAATATAATAACATAAAACGTCAAAAATTCTGCAATGTACTCCTATGTTAAGCCATTTTAGGGTCGTATAATTTGTTCATTTGCTCGTGTGAAAGTTTGTAACAAATAATAATTTGTATTGTAAAGTGTAAAAAAATACAATAGTTTTGGGGAAAAAAAAATAACTATCTGCATGTTTTTTTCCTCTATTAAGTTGAAACAACTAAAAATACTACTTGTTCTCCAAATTAAAAAAAAAAAAAAAAAAAGGGCTTTCTCCTGTTGAAACACACAATCATTATGAGAATCACAAAATACTGTTCCTAGCAACACAAAGTTGTAAACTATCACCAATTACTCAATTTATTGCAAGTACAAAAGCTATAATAGGGTTAAAATTAGCAGTGCTCATACCTTACAATACCTTAACAAGAACTCTTTGATATTATCAAAGAGTAAATTCTATTAATAGCAGAAAATAAATTTAAAACTAAGTATTGGTTGGGGCGATTCCCAAAAAGGAAATACCCCTCCAAAAAATGGCGTATGCCGCTTAATTGCGGCAAGCACACGGTATTCTTTAGTAAAAGGCGAAAGAATAGTTCGCTTTGTGCTTACCGCGCGGCTACGTGCTTCATTTCCCAGTTGCCCGTCCCATTGCTCAGTCTATCTCTATCTCTACCTTTCATACCCAGACCGATGTGGGACAATAACACACTCAAACGATATCTATTAACCCCACCCAAAATGCATTAACTTGTGTTTTGCACTTGAAAAGGGAAAGTTAAATTACAAACAATTAAAAAGAAGAAGAGCATAAAATCAAATCGAATTTTGGTAAATACAAATGCCAAAGATAGTGGGAAAAATTGAAGAACAAATCACAATCTCCTCCAAGAAGATTGGAAATTTACAATTACTCAACACCAAAATTCTATTTCACCCCCATTAATCACATTAATCACAAATCATCAAAATCAAGAAAAAAAAACCATACTCATGAAAACATTTTCCGATCCATAAAATCTCATATCAAATATTCAAAAAACGTATAAAAAACACAAATCACACAGGAGAAAATCAACCGAAACAGCAAAATATAATAACATAAAACGTCGACATTGATTTATAAACAGGCAATGATATTACAACATCAAATTCACAAGGGAATTTTAAAGATTGCACACTTACATAAATAAGATTCAACGTCGTGCGCAAACAATCCCCTTGCAACCACAATTCACGATCTATAATTATTCCTGCAAATTAAAACAAAACAAACATAATCAAAAAACCACACCAACCACGAATGTAATCCTATTTATGAATCCGGAAAAATATATAAAAGAAGCTTTTGTAAATCCTAAAACTCACAATCGAAAGGACATTCGTAAAACAAAATGGTCGCAAACCATTAAAAGAAAAAGGGAAAGGAGAAAAGTAGAAGCATCTTTTACAATTGAACAAGAGTTATTGAAAGAATTAAAACAACAGACATGTGAAAACCACTAAGAACTTCAAGAATCGGCCACAGTTCAAAAAAAAAATTTGGGCAATTTTCCCATTTGTAAGTAGTTGGATAGGATACTTCAATGTGAAACTCAAACATTTCTAATTTATTTTTTGGAAAAAAAAAAGTTCAGATACAATGTCGCTTTCAAGAAATCAATTCCTACCCAAGAACGTGCTGTGTAATAGGGTAAGTTTCCCTTCTTCTTTTTTTTTTTTTTGGATTTTTTTAACCTCCGAATAAAAATTACTATGGGCTCGAGGCAAGATCCGACATAGTATTATTTCTCTGAGGTTAGGCAACTTAAAAGTAGCAATTGCTACTTTTAAGTTGCCTAACCTCAGAGAAATAATACTATGTCGGATCTTGCCTCGAGCCCATAGTAATTTTTATTCGGAGGTTAAAAAAATCCAAAAAAAAAAAAAAGAAGAAGGGAAACTTACCCTATTACACAGCACGTTCTTGGGTAGGAATTGATTTCTTGAAAGCGACATTGTATCTGAACTTTTTTTTTTCCAAAAAATAAATTAGAAATGTTTGAGTTTCACATTGAAGTATCCTATCCAACTACTTACAAATGGGGAAATTGCCCCAAATTTTTTTTTTGAACTGTGGCCGATTCTTGAAGTTCTTAGTGTTTTTCACATGTCTGTTGTTTTAATTCTTTCAATAACTCTTGTTCAATTGTAAAAGATGCTTCTACTTTTCTCCTTTCCCTTTTTCTTTTAATGGTTTGTGACCATTTTGTTTTACGAATGTCCTTTCGATTGTGAGTTTTAGGATTTACAAAAGCTTCTTTTATATATTTTTCCGGATTCATAAATAGGATTACATTCGTGGTTGGTGTGGTTTTTTGATTATGTTTTTTTTGTTTTAATTTGCAGGAATAATTATAGATCGTGAATTGTGGTTGCAAGGGGATTGTTTGCGCACGACGTTGAATCTTATTTATGTAAGTGTGCAATCTTTAAAATTCCCTTGTGAATTTGATGTTGTAATATCATTGCCTGTTTATAAATCAATGTCGACGTTTTATGTTATTATATTTTGCTGTTTCGGTTGATTTTCTCCTGTGTGATTTGTGTTTTTTGTACGTTTTTTGAATATTTGATATGAGATTTTATGGATCGGAAAATGTTTTCATGAGTATGGTTTTTTTTTCTTGATTTTGATGATTTGTGATTAATGTGATTAATGGGGTGAAATAGAATTTTGGTGTTGAGTAATTGTAAATTTCCAATCTTCTTGGAGGAGATTGTGATTTGTTCTTCAATTTTTCCCACTATCTTTGGCATTTGTATTTACCAAAATTCGATTTGATTTTATGCTCTTCTTCTTTTTAATTGTTTGTAATTTAACTTTCCCTTTTCAAGTGCAAAACACAAGTTAATGCATTTTGGGTGGGGTTAATAGATATCGTTTGAGTGTGTTATTGTCCCACATCGGTCTGGGTATGAAAGGTAGAGATAGAGATAGACTGAGCAATGGGACGGGCAACTGGGAAATGAAGCACGTAGCCGCGCGGTAAGCACAAAGCGAACTATTCTTTCGCCTTTTACTAAAGAATACCGTGTGCTTGCCGCAATTAAGCGGCATACGCCATTTTTTGGAGGGGTATTTCCTTTTTGGGAATCGCCCCAACCAATACTTAGTTTTAAATTTATTTTCTGGCTATTAATAGAATTTACTCTTTGATAATATCAAAGAGTTCTTGTTAAGGTATTGTAAGGTATGAGCACTGCTAATTTTAACCCTATTATAGCTTTTGTACTTGCAATAAATTGAGTAATTGGTGATAGTTTACAACTTTGTGTTTGCTAGGAACAGTATTTTGTGATTCTCATAATGATTGTGTGTTTCAACAGGAGAAAGCCCCTTTTTTTTTTTTTTTTTTTAATTTGGAGAACAAGTAGGTATTTTTAGTTGTTTCAACTTAATAGAGGAAAAAAACATGCAGATAGTTATTTTTTTTTCCCCAAAACTATTGTATTTTTTTACACTTTACAATACAAATTATTATTTGTTACAAACTTTCACACGAGCAAATGAACAAATTATACGACCCTAAAATGGCTTAACATAGGAGTACATTGCAGAATTTTTGACGTTTTATGTTATTATATTTTGCCTTGGCTCGGTTGATTTTCTCCTTTGTGATTTGTGTTTTTTGTACGTTTTTTGAATATTTGATATGAGATTTTATGGATCGGAGATGTTTTCATGAGTATGGTTTTTTTTTTCTTGATTTTGATGATTTGTGATTAATGTCTGCATTCATAGATCCAAGCTTCTCTAATACACAGATCTAAATTTATGGTATGAGTATGGGAAATATATATATATGGTATGGGCAGATGAGTATAAAGGCCCATAACTCTTTAGTGGCTGTAACGCCCCAGTTTCGCTTTAAGTCGAAAACGGATTTATATTTTTAAATAATTAAATGGAGAAATCTTGGCGTCACAATAAATGTCAAATTTCGTAATTTTAATATAAAAGATCAAAAGAAAATAGAAAATTTTCTTTAGGTTCAAAATTACGCAGCGGAAAATAACATTCATAATATAAATATCTAAAACTCCACCAATGGAAAATAAATTAAAAACACGCATTTATGTCTGAATTCGACTTGTAATCAAAACAATAAAATAATTTAAGAACATAAATTCAGTGTCAATGTTTTACTCATTTCCTCGTCTCCCATTCACTCGATATCGTCGTTGGTACCTGAAAAAAAATATCGTTGATTTGGGATGAGCTCAACGTACTCAATAGTTACACCGACATTTCCATGCAAAATCATACAACTCAAATATAGCACAATTAACCATAGAATTCGCAAATTTTAACGTCGAAAAATAGTTGACTGCAGCTAAAACGCGGCGAGTTTCCTCGATGACACTTTAGGTCATAGGCACATAAGGCCCCTGGTTTTAATCATTGGGTATAGCACGCCGGGATGAACCCGATGACAACTTTTGGTCACAGACAACTTTAGGTCTACGTCTATATTAGATTTTATAAACATCGAACTTCATGATACACATAGCACGTAGATTTAAGCATGTAAAATTGAACATAGATAAGTCGGTGGTCCCTACCTCGTAAATATTGTCGTGGAAAATCGAGTGATATGCACGTAGTTGAAATCCTAAGTCCCCTTAATGCTCGTCACCTAATAAATTAGAAAATATATATATATATATATTATAAAATATTATATATATAATAATTAGTATTTTATCTTTAAAATTTTATAAGTGGTTAAAAGAGCATCAAATTTTATATTCCTGCCTGCTTTCTTATCATTGTAAAACTCGTATTGCTGGCAAACCTGCAAATAGATGGAGATCATGATTTTAAAAGAGAGAAAACAAAATGGAGATAAGAATCTGCTAAATTTCTCACAAGGGAAACCAACTGAAAATTTTAAAAGATTAAAAAAATACCAAATAAGTAAATGGAGAAAACACACAAACAAACTACCATAATGTTGCAGATGAACGAACAATTAATTTTTATTAGATATTGCCCTCCTTAAGAAAAGGTTGAAAACCCATCACACAAAATAGGGATATGAATGTTATGCACACTATCTCCCAACGATAACAGCAAACAGATCTTTCTGATTCAAACCGAAAGGGACATTTAAAAATGGACATGCACCCTGAAATTAAGTTGAAGAGTAACATGTCAGATTGATTTCACAATTCCTACTGGCCCAAAACTGACTCCAACAAGTTTGTGCATTGGCACAAAGGACAGTTAAAATCACATTTTCAGCCCTCTCATACAGAACAGATCGGTGAAGCCTCCAAATGAGAAGGTGTACAGCACAAGTACATGCTAGTACGTTAATATAGAACCAAAAAAACAGAAAATCTGCCAGATTTTTTAAGTAGATTTTTAATTAAAAACTGCATTTACTGGGACATATTATATATGACCTAATTAAAGGAAAATAGTGAGGGGACTGCATTTACTCAAAAAATAGACAGAAGTTGCAGATTTGAGCAAAGTTTTGCTACTTCAATTCAATAAAGAAACCCACAAAGACAACCAATCAAGATGTGAAATAGAAACATAAAAGATGAAAAGAAAAATTAATTTGACAGACTACTAAAAATACCCTCAAAACCTAGGTTAACTATATCCAATTTTCAATTGACTGCGAAGAGCTTACAAAGAAATTTTTTCCTAGCCGGAGATTGAGTCCGGGACTGGACCCGCGAAGAGGAGCCCGTCTTGGTGAAGCCGGAGATTCGGTCTTCGCTGCTTTCAGAATCTAGGATGTGCAATTTTGAGGATAGGGCTAAGTGTGTGAAATTTGGGGTAAAATCGATGGGATAGGGCTGTTTTGCTGGCCGAAGAAGAGGAGGCCGTCGTGGTGTGGGACTGGAGCCGGAGATTGAGTCGTCGCCATTTTCAGAGCTGGGAAGTGCGTTTTCAGAGCTGGGAAGTGGCTAAGTGTCAAGACGGGAATGACGGGAAATGGTTTAAGAATCGTGCCAAAAAAAATTAATAATATATTTTACGACACTTTTTAAAAAGCGCCGTGTACACGTGCACCAAAATTAAAAATTGTGAGTTTTTACGGCAGTTTTAAAATAACCGCCGTCGCATATTTCTATTTTCACGGCGGTTATCTGATAACCGACGTTAAAATAAACTTGCCCCCTGTTTTACGGCGGTTTTGAAATAACTGCCGTAGTATTAGTTGAGGTTTTACGGCATTTAATTAAAAACCGCCGTCGATAATAGGAAACCACGGCGTTTTTCGAGAAACCGCCGTTAAAATATAATATTAACGACGGTTTTCTGAAAACCGCCGTTAAAATATAGATTTGACGGCAGTTTTTCATAGAACCGCCGTTAAAAATATTTTAACGGCGGTTTTACAGAACCACCGTTAATAAGGCGCCGTTAAATCCTGTTTCTGTAGTAGTGATGATACCTTAACCACTATTGTCTACTTCATCAACATACCACCCTCAGAAACCACCCAATACAAAGGCCCTCATCAGCTCTTACTCAATCAAATCCCCAACTATACTCATCTTAAACCCTTTGGGTGACTCTGTTACCCTCATCATAGACCACTCAATAAACACAAACCCCAATTCATGCTGCAACCTAGTACCTTCCTTGGTTACAGCGAACACTATAAAGTTTTCAATGTCTTACTACCAAATTGAAATGTCATAATCACTAGAAATGTGATTTTTCATGAGCTCAAATTTCCATTTTCTAAGAATTTTGTACCTCACTCCCGATCAAATACTACTATCTATACTTGGCCCACCTCCTCTTATAATAGTTCCCCAAGATATTACACCATCACTGACCTCACCACAATCATATGCAACCTCACCACAATCACCAGCGACCTCACCATGATCGCCAGCGACCTCCTCACAATCTCATAATCAACCATCCATACTTGGTCCACCTTCTCTTATAAAAGTTCCACAGGAAGCAAACTCCCCAGTATCATCCGCGACATCATCATAATCACCAGCAACCTCACCAAAACCTCATATGTCACATCAGTCCAACTCCATACATCAGCCATTATCACTACCTTCCAGTCAATCCAGGCCCTCTACTATTCTTTTCACTGTTGAATTACTACTTATGAGTCCTACACATACTTCTCATTTTCCTTCTGGAACAGGTACTAAACCTTTTTCAGGAAAACACTACATGATAACATGTGCTAAAGCAGAAATTTACAAGCCCAAGGTGCTCAGCACACAACTTCTTGATTGCAGAGACCTCCTTCTATATTGAAGCCTTAACTCATCCCCAATTGAAAGCAACTATGTGTGAAGAGTATGCAACTCTCATTAAGAATCAGACCTGGTCTCTCTTTGAGCTACCTCCAAGCAAGTCTTTGATTGGTTGCAAGTGGGTGTTCAAACTGAAAACTCATGCTGATGGAACAGTAGCTCGGTATAAGGCCAAATTAGTCACTAAAGGATACAATCAAGTGCCAGGTTTTAGTTTTTCTGAAATATTCAGCCTTGTTGTGAAGCTACTACTATTAGAGTTATTATCTCTATAGCTGTCAATTGTAATTGGTCGGTGAAGGAGTTGGATGTCAATAATGCCTTTTTGAATGGAGAGCTGGACAGGGATATCTTCATGTCTCAACCACCTGGTTTTAAACAGGATAGTAGCAAACTTCAGGTGTGCAGACTGTCTAAAGCAATTTATGGGCTTAAACAGGCTCCCGAACCTTATTTGGAATATTGCGAGCTGTTCTTCTTCAATTTGGTTTCTCTACTTCAAAGGCCGATAGTTCTCTTTTCTACAACAACACTTCTTCTAGTTGCATCTGGATATTTGTGTATGTTTATGACATCTTAGTCACGGGAAGCAACAAAGTCGTCATCGCAAAGCCGATTAATCATCTTGATTCAGCTTTTTCATTAAAGAGTTTAGGTGAACTGCATCATTTTCTTCGATTTGAGGTCTCTCACACAGCCCAGGGTCTGCATTTAAATCAGGGAAAGTACATTATGAATCTCTTGGAAAGAGCTGGTATGGCTGGAGCTAAATACACCCCTACAACGATGAATGTCTCTCCTGTCCTGTGTAAATCCCAAGGAGAACTAACTATTGATCCATCATATTATAGGATTATTGTTGGATCTCTTCAGTATATTACCATCACTAGGCCTGACATCTCTTATAGTGTCAATTAATGTTTAAAAATAAAGAAAGATGATAAGAATTTATTGAATCACGCCACGTCAGCAAAAAAGCCTGATCGGGATAATTTTGTACCTTTTTTAATAATTTACCAACTTAGTTTATGTGTTTTGATACTGAACAATATCATGGTCCCTTTTTGAAAAGTGGACAATATAATGGATTAAAAGAAATCCCTCGCAAACCCCATTTCCATTAACGTCTACACACCTCGTAGGAGTACAAGAATATAGTCTGACGGACTGAACGATTCAAGCTCTAAAAGTATCAGCCGCATGCCTCAAAACCATGTAGTCCCTTCGTCTTAAGGCCCTCAAACTAAATCAATTGGCTTTCAAACCCAATCACCCATCAGTCAACCCTAACCACCTGCCATTCAAACCCAATCACCAGTCCCCCAAACTCAATCACCTGTCTCCCAAACTCAATCATCTATTAGTCAAACCCAACCTAATGAACCTTAAACTCAATCTCATGTCCCCCAAACTTAATAAATTGACACAATTGGTCTTAAAACTGAATCAACTAGCATTGGACTTTGATCAATTGATAACACTTAAGATGCATCACATGAAGAGGATGAAGACATATGTTTATGATATTTACATTTTAAGTTCTTGCTTCTTTGTAATAGTCTTGAATCCGCTTCATATGTTTTTTGTGCATTGATGCATACAAATTTGATACCTATAGTGATTTCTGCTCTCGAAAAACAATTGTGAGTCAATTTGTTATGATCATCGCCTAAATATCGTGTTTGACCTTATGTTTATTGATTTATATTTTGTGCACTTCAGATTATTTGAATTTGAATGACACTTGAGAGTAAATTAATGTCATACAATCCATAATGTTTAATTTAGCACTCTTTTATACTGAAATTCATTTCACCATAAATCATCAAATTTATAGAGCAGTATTACATACTTCTAAAACATATATTGCGTATTTATAAATGATGAAATGGATATTACAAGACTTATTTCACTTGTTGTGCCATCAATTGGAAATTTTCTTAAATGCCCTCTAGTTATATGTCCCATGTTCATATGTGCAATATATGCTAATAAATTGATGTGTAGATGCAGTTTCCAAAATTGAGAAAAGAATGTGTGGCCCAACAATGGGAAGGGGCATCATGAAGGCATTCGATGCCTCTTCGGGAAGAAAAAAGTGTATATAGAGGTGGATCCGGTGATTGGAAGACCTAAAAGTCGAGTGCAATCCGTCAAGTTTCAGGTTAGATTGGGGTTGTGACTCGGGATGTCCTTTCGATGCCTAAGAGGTGGAAGGAAGTATGTACAAAAGGGTTTAGATCTAGGTATTGACCATATGCAGGTAGAGGTCTTATACATTTTTTTTTCACATGAATTTTATTATTGTAACGCCTAAAATGACTTTCACTATATTATATGCAGATTCATATGGATGTCACTTTACACAAGCCAGGTGTCAAACATTGCTTGATTGAAAGGTATGAATCTAGTTCCCATCAACTGCGCCATAGGCTACACAAACATTACTAGAAGTGTCAAAACCTTGAGGAGGCTAAGAAAAATCGGCCACCTTCTTGTCACGACCAACAAAACTAGGAATCTTTGTACGACCATTTAATCACCCGAATTCAAGGTAAAATTCTCAAAATAAATGCTTGTGTTTATATAGTATGATATATATCATAAGTATGTTTCTTGAATTGGAATATTATTATTTTTGTTTTTGCAGAAACAAAGTAGAGCTAATACCAGAAATATGATTATTTTTATTTTGATAATATAATAAGGGTTCTCATTTAAAATAGTAACATATGGTGATACAGACCTTTATATGACAACTATTTGATCACATACGTGACGAATTTTTCGTCACCAAATAGTATCACCTTTGATGACAATGTCCATCAGCGTCATCAAAAACAAACATTTAGTGACAGAAATAACTTTATATGACGAATTTATCGTTATCTAACCTCAAATTTCTTGTAGTGGTATAACTAATTACATATTTAACATGTACATATATGGAAATGTAACTTCAACAAGATAGTTGGACTTTTTTTTTTTTTTAAAGTTTTCTTGATTAATAAGTTCTTCCTATATTCTTTTAATTACAAATAGACATTTATCTTTCAATCTATAAGTTTTTTAATATTTCAAAATTGACTGAAACATTTACCTAATTATAAATAGACCTACATATATTTAATTAATAAAATTTTAAATATTTTAGAAATTGCCCCTGAAAATTTTTTTAATTGCAAACAGAGCACTTATACCTTTCTATCTATAGTATTTCCAATATTTCATTTAATTACTCCCGCAAGTTTTCTTTAATTACAAAGATTCTGTCTTTGGAACATTATTAATGTAGATGTTGATTGGTGGGAGCACCAGGACAACACCAATTGGTTATTAATATTGTGACTGCCTTGTTACTTATTTTTCCACTCCCATTATCTCTCTCTTCCACTCAAACATATACATTTTTTTAAAATAATCGTGATATGTTCTACTCTGTATTACAAATAATACGAATTGCAACAAAAAATACCACAAACTTATCGTGGTGTTAAATTTTAATCTGTATCTACTGAATTTTATTAGACTAAAAAGGAAAAAAAATATCTTCCTTATAAAATCCTAAGTTGATGAAAGCAAAACCTACGTCTTCTGAGTTGGAAAATTCATCAAATAAAATCAATTTTTATCATTTTTGGGCCCAAATACTAATATGGCGGGATTATTTATTTTTCTATCATTTCTTTTTTAAATTTAAATGTCTAAAAGATAACAACAACGTGACTTGTCTATTTTGTCCTTTCTTCTTTTTTATTTTTATTTAATATTCTCTCTCTCCCTTTATTTTTCTTCTTCTTCTTTTTTTTTTTTTTTTGCTTTTCCATTTTTTCCTCATTTTCTAGCTTACCATTTTTTCCTTTTCCGTTTGATGAACAAAGGATGACTTTCATAGAAGACCATTTTCAAAATTGTCCACCTGTTTTTTCTTAAATGAATAAATTGCAAAGAGCCAGTGCGAGCAAAGTATGCGGCGGAGAAGGCAGCGCAGGTTTGACGCTGACTTTCATGGTTTCGGGTTACGGGCTTAGTTTTCGGGCTCGAATTAGTACGACTGGTCCGCAACTCAGGGCAGCCAATACTATGGCAATCGATTTGTGGGTTTTGTTCGGAGGTCAAATTTTCATGCGGTGGGACTTTAGTCAGTAACGGGTTTGGAGCCTTCGTTGCTATTCTTCCTTTTTCCCCCTTTTTTCTTTTCTTTCTCGATTGTTTGCAGAGATTTGTTCTGGTGTATTTGTGGTGGTGTGTTTTTTGTTTTATTTAGATTTATAGCTGCCATTTTGGTGAATTTATGTAGGAATTTTGATTTTTTTTTTCCAATGTCTGAATTCTTTACATTGCAAGAATTTATTTAGAAATGATTTAGGTTTGAGAGGAGAAGAAGCGAAGGCGGTGGTGGATTCAATCGTCGTTTTTTTTCTCCTTATAACGTAAAAGACTTATTTATTAGTTTTAAAAATAATATTTTTATCTATTTTAAAAAGATTTTACATTTAATTAAGTTGAACAAAATATATTTTATATATTTTTAGATATATTTATATAATACTTGCATTAAGAAATTGTATTAAAAATATTTTTAATTGTACAAAAAAAGAAAAAAAAAAGAACAATATTTTTTAGAAAGAAAGAAAGAAAGGAAAAAAACTAAATGGGAAGGACAAAAATGATATTTTTCCTCCACTTAATATTTAAATTAAATAAAAAATGATAAGAAATTAAATAATGATGCCACGTCAGCATTTGAGTACGAACGTGATAAAAATGGACCTTATTTGATAAATTTGCCAACTTAAAAGACGCGATTTGATGCTGACCAACATCACGTACCTTTTGTGTAAAGTGGTCAATATAATGGAACAAAAATAAAATTATTCCGCAACCCTGATGCTAGAAAGACAAAAGCTAGCTTCGAAGCAGTCTTCACAATTCGCGGGCTCCGAAAATATAAGCCAAATATAAGATTGATTCCCCTCTCATTCTGAGCAATTTATATCACTTAATTAATAATAATATTTTTCTTTTACTATGAAAATAATACATTACCCAGAGCAAGTACCTATACTTATTAAAAAAAATAATATTACTGTGAATAAGATAAATAATTAATTTAGTTTAGAAAAAAAAATTTAAAGTGAACAATATTTTTTTATTTTTGATATTTATAATTCACATTCTAAATTTTTTAGGTTTTTTTTTTTTTTTTATAAAACTTGCTTTTTTTTTTTTTTGCATTTTTTATATTTGTAAGCAAAAATCGTGGATTTTACACTAGTTAGTATAATGAGGTTTATATATATAGATATAGATATATAGATACACACACACACACACACACACATGTATATGTATGTGTGTGTTTATTGAATATGGCAATAGAATTAGAACAACAAGTACCAAATCAATTGACAATTTATTACATAAACCTGGGTGCACCTTGCTAGGTCCACCCTACAAAAATTTATTATCGTCGAGTTATATGTGATAATATATGTTAGTTATACATGATGGTATATGCCATTTATATATGATTATATATGTCAAGAATTTAGAGTTTACGGTTTAGTTTTCCATTTTATGGTTTATTTTTTTCATTTTATGGTCTCGCCAGAAATCTATCATCGTACCAGTTATATGATAGTTATATGTGATGATATATGATAGTTTTCCATTAGTGATATAATTAGAGGCTCCTGAATCTGCATACCAACTTGCATCACTACTTGAATCAGACATTAGTTAAAGGGCAGTGGCATCAGTGGACAGCTGAGTAGGAGCTCACAGAGGTGTTTGAGCCATTCTGAGTATTATTGGATGGTGCAGTGTATGCAACATCAAATATATAATAGCACCTATTAGCAGAGTGGTTAGAGTAACCAAAAATTTTGTAAGGCAACCTGTTTCCTGTCTTGAAGACTCTTCCACCTCTTCCTCTGTTACTAGTGTTCCTTCCTCTACCACCTCTTCCAAAGTGGCGACCTCTTCCTCTATTAGCTCCTGAAGCAGTCCAGTTTCCTCTTCTCTGACCAGAGGACTGAGTAGCAAAACTTATAGTAGGACTTGATCCTTCTGTATTGATGAGATTTGAGGAATTTTCAGCTTCCAATCTGGTTTCATAATTCAGTAGCGTAGGTACAATGTCTTTTAGAGTGAGTGAGTCACTTCTAGCTGTAGCTGCTACAAACAATGGGAAAAGATCTTTTCCTAGCCCAGTAAGAACATGCATTGTTTAATCTTCTGCAGAAACTGGTTGGCCAGCAGAAGCTAACATGTCGTAACAAGTTTTTTACTTTGTTGACATAATTCCTAATGCTAGTGGTTCCTTTTTTGATATTGAAGAGCTGCATAATGTACTGCAATTTTCTGGCTGCAGTTTGACTGGAGAGATTAGTTCAAGAGTTTGCCATATCTCTCTTGAGGGTGCAACGCCAACCATCATTGATACTGGAAAGTTCAAGAGAAGTAGGAGGTAACACAAGGCACTGCTCAAAAACTCACAACTCTAGGAATCCACCAAAAGAGTTTAGAGCAAAATACAAGAAGATAAATCTTCTAAACAAGCTTAAAAGCTCAAAATATATTTAAATTATGAAATTGGTTGCTGGAAACATAACAATGGGGTGCCTTTTATAGGCAAGGACTTGGGAACAACCCTCCAAGATGAGTCAAAGATAATAAATAAGACATTACATTTTCTATGGTCTAGAAAAATAAAAAGTTTACTCTAATAAAGATAAATAAGATGAATATTGACTAAACATTAAGTGTTTATCAACTCCCAAGATTCTTGAATGAGTAGATTCATGAAAACTCACCAAGAGTTGCTCAACCTTCCAAATTCCCGTATGAAAACACTGCACTGCCACACTTCAGTCAAATAGCCATAACTCACTCTCGAATTATTATTTTTGAGATCCATTTTCTTTATTAGAAACTAGACTCGTAAGGATTTCCAGTGGTATATAATTTGTTCTTTAATTCGTTCCCAATTAAAACAGTTAAATCCTCAAAGTTGGTATAAGTGCTAGAAATTACCGTGTCAATCATGGTAAGTAGATATTCAGAGAGAGAAGAGAGAAGCCAGGATGCTAACAGCTAATCTCACCTAACCAAGAGTAGGAACTCAGATTTTAGAGATCCTCCTGCGATCTGCGGTTGGGGTCTGATTTCTCTAGTGAGGTAGCCTTCAAGGCCGTATCCTCTAACTGTTGTATAGACTTGTATTTTCCAAAGTAGGTAATTGAATCACTTAACTTGATCGAGATAAGCTGATTATGTAGTTGAATAGATGAGTTTGAAGTTTGTGAGATAGGGTATTATTTGTAATTATTGGATGAGAGCTTGCCTGAGCCTCATGTGAGGGAGTGGTGTTACCCTCCACGATAAAAGAGAACGAAAGAGAAGAATAAAGAGGGAAGAGGTATTAAGGGTCAGGTCAAAACCTGCTCTGATACCATGAAAGAAAGTTGTGAGCTCATTAACTTTTTCAGTATATTTATTCAATCATTACTTAATAATTACAACAGATAATGTTAAAATTATATATAGCAAGGTGCCTGAAAAGTGTAGCCCTCGAATATGTGACTAAAAATGCTACAGTACAATCTGCTAACGGCTACCTAGAATATGTGGATAATATTGCTATAGTACAGTTTGACAGTTGTATTAGGTTGGATGTATTAGACTAGGTCTGACATCATCATCTGACGTATAGTAGGTCGACCTCTCATGAGGCCTGTTGCTAGCTTCCTGTATGACCTTTTGGCGACCTCTCATGCGAACTTTATGGTCGGCATTCATGTGACCTGAAGTTATCAGGTCACTACTACTATGCGAATTGATATTATCAGGTCGCTCACTAATATGTATATGTCATTTCACTAGTGCAGAAACAGCTTTTAACAACGCCTGTTTCTGCAAATCCAGAATACCCTGCTGAAACTTTCTGTATGGAGCTGTTCTTCAAAGTCTGACAATCAAGAACGCCCTACTGAGGCGTTCTTGATTGTCAGACTTTCAAGAACGCCTTTTTCAGAGACATTCTGAAAAATATTTCAGCCGTTCTAGAAAATCGATTTTACCGGTTTCCCCGTTCTGGAAAATAACTTTCCAGAATGTCTTCTTTTAAGACGTTTTGGAAAATATACTTTCCAGAATGCCTCGAAACACAGGCGTTCTGGAAACTATACTTTCCAGAACGTCTCTAAAAAAGGCGTTCTGGAAAGTAACGTCTCTAAAAACAGGCGTTCTGGAAAGTATACTTTCCAGAACGTCTTAAAAAGAGACGTTCTGGATACTATACTTTTCAGAACGTCTTTTGAAAAAGGGACGTTTTGGAAACTATACTTTCCAGAACGTCTTAAAAAAAGGCGTTCTAGAAAGTATACTTTCCAGAACGTCTCTAAAAACAGGCGTTCTGGAAAGTTTACTTTCCAGAACGGGTTTTTGAATAACCGTTCTAGAAAGTAGTAAAAAAAATTAAAAAATATATAAATGAAAGCAGGTGCCAAATTTCATTCAAGATTCACTTCTTTTCCAAGCCTGCTCATATATTACAATTTTATTACCTATTTAATTCACAAAACACATTTCATTTATATAATCCCAAGATCAAACAACACATGTCATTAATCACAATAATACACAATAACTATAATATATCAATACAAACAACACAAGGGAATAACAAAAATAATGAAGGGAAAAAAATCAATGGATAATAGGAAAAAAAGGGAACCAAAAATTACACATATACCGAGCTTTTACTGTTAATATATTGTGTAAGTTAAACCAAACAAAAATGCACAATTAGTTCCAAGAATAAATCTTTTCCAGATTCAAATGATGCTCCACTGATCTTACAGCTGCACTTCAAGAAATTATTCTGCATTAAGAAAAACACACTCACACATGTTACAGAAAAAAATATTTTTATAAAACTCAAATATTGTACTATTCAAAATACTTGATCAAATCCAAACCCATAAATTTGGCAGGAAATAAATAAATAAATAACTTTCCAAAAAACCACATTTTGCATTAACAACTAAGCAACATGTTCTACAAGATTTCATTTTCCGAAAGAAGTAAACAGAAGAGGTAAAAAAATGTATAACAAACCAACTTATGTGTGTGTATATATATATATATATGTAGAAGAAGATTGGAAACTTTGTACTCGAGTGAGAAAAAAGTCCCAATTGAAAGGGCTAAAAAGAAACAAAATAGAAGACTTATCCTGTATTCTAAGTTCAACAAGAAGTGAAAGCACTATATATTCTTACAAGAATAATCATTTATTATTATTGTTATTATTATTATTATTTATTTATATATTTATTTTGCACCAAACACCAAAAGCATAAAGTTGCCCTAACCATAAAATAACTCAAACACAACCAGATCAAAGAACACTTTGAAGCCAAAAAAAAAAAAAGGAACACTACACATACAGCTTATACACAGGTACAAGTCTAAGAGATGACATGTAGCTCTTACCTGGTCCATAAATCTCTTGCGAATCTGCTGGGACAAAAGAACAACATCCACCTGCAACATAAGACAGTTTTGTCAACTGGATAGGCCAAAAGCATAAGAGATGGTGAGAGACGAAAAACATTTCACTATAATCAAGAGAGAATCATGCGAAGAAAATCATATAGCATGAAAAAACTATCTCATAACAGTGATGTGGAGCAGTAAAGAAAACCAGAAAATAAGAATAAAAATACAGAGTATATACCTGTTCATCTTTTGCCCCTTTCTTTACGAACTCTAATTCGAGGGTCAACAACGCAAGGTTCAAATCTTCAGGAGGAACAAATCTAGAAGATTCAGAATTTTCAGGAAAAAGAAAAGGTTTACAGGTTGAAAAAACATGATCATTGCCATAGAATCTAAATCAATCATACCTACTAACAGATATCGAGTCCCAAGTCGACACTTTCGCATGGCGACGCTGAATGGCATTAAGAGCAATATGGCCACCAGGAATAGCATCATGTCCAGTGTATCGAAGTTAAGGTCACCCATTCTTCCTGTCAAAGACAAATAAGTGTCATAAATTAATTAGCTTTTCATTAAAAAAAATAACAATAATGAAAAAAAAAACATTTAGTGTTTTTTCTGAGTTATGTAGCAGGCAATTAGTTACTACTCCTGAGCAGATTTTTGGGGGAGGGAGAAGATTTTTCAGTGTATTATGTAGCATGTGCTTTAAATGAATTCATGTAGAGATCCAGAAAAAGGTGAATTTATATATATATATATATATATATATTATATATATATATATATTATATATATATATATTATATATATAATTTATATTTTCTGCAGTGGTCTCAATCATTTTACAAAAGCCCAAGTCTTGGAATGCTATGATGTTTGCCTGCCAGCCCACCAATCACTTGTTTATATTTAAGTACCATTAAGACATTCATTTTTTTCTCTCATTAAGATCAAGGTCTTTCCATTGCCACATAATTTTTACAGGCACAAATGCTTAATATAATATAAATCACTGTGGTATATAAGTCTATAATAATGAGTTTCCAAAACTCAAACATTTATTTATTCCCCCTTTTGTTTTCTTTTCTTTTTTTAAATTTAATTTTGTATCAATAATTCTCACTAGTCAAGCATGAAAATTGTCTAGTCTAGCAGAAAACAAAAACTGTTAACAATACACCCATCAATATGATCATGACAAAAGACTAAGTCAACCCTATGAAAGGACAAAATATTAGTACATAATTGTGAATGCACATAATAATCAAACATAGATTAGATGTATCTAGATTAAACATATAATAATACTATTATTAGCACTTAAATAATAATTAAAAAAACTCGGCTTTTAGAGGGAAGTAAATTACAAATTTACCCTTCGAAGCTCGAAAGTCATTTACCTTGCCGGTGTTACGGCACGAGAAATCGCCGTCGAGGCGATATTCGTGCATGACCCACTTGGTCTTCTCGCCGCGTGGGGCCCGCCCTTTCTAGAAGACAAGGGTTTTCCTCATACCAAGCAGTGCTCCACTTGCTGCACTGTAAACCTCTCTATCTTTGCCGGTCGCTAGCGATAGAATTGCATTGACAAGTCACCATTCAAGTTGTAGTGAAGAAGGACGGTTAGTACTATACTAGTTTTCAGTGAATACTTTATTTATTTATTTTAGGATTAACTGCAAAACTATAAGCTTAGTAATATTGGTCCTATAATTCCATTTTAATTTTAAATAAGAGCATTAAAAATGATGTGTTTTAATTAATATACTCTCATAATTTTTTCCAATCCCTTAAATTGTGTTTAGATATATTTTCCGAAAATTCTCTACTCTCATTTATACTTCTCTTTTAATATATTTTCCGAAAATTCACATACATATGAACCCGTAATGTAGAAAAAAAATGTATGTGTAGTTTCCAAAGCCCAAACCTTACCAGGTACCACGGAACTGCTTTAAGCTCTATAGGCCAAATGTGTTCGGATTTTTTCTCCCATTTTCCTTCGTCATCAAGTTTCATGAAATGTTGGATTTTCTGAAATAATATCACAATGGGGTTCACAAAGAAAACTGAGAATGTATTGTGGGTACTTTAGATGGATAGATAGTCAGTGTACCTTTTTCTTCACCATTACGCCACATACATCACTGTACTTGCATTTGATTGGGGTATCGGAACTAACCACCCAGACACTGACACTACCAGTGGCAACCAATTGTTTGTAGCATTCAATCGGTCAGCTGAAAGTAAAAGGATTACAATAATATTAAATGGAAACATAATCTGAAAAAATATTTATCATTCTAAGGTTTCTATAATATAGGTTCACCGATATAAAGGACAAAAACATAAGAATTTTCTTTTGATGTTATCACCATTACAACGCTATATTTTTAAACTGATAGTCGAATCCTCCGAAACAAGATTTTGTAGGATACACGCATATGCCCAGAGCTCAAGTTTAGATAGAATAAGAATTTAATAGAAAGTAAAATTAAATACCAAATCAAGCATGTAAATTAACCAGGTATAGGACAAAACATTACTCAATTTCCTTTACATAAAGGAAGCTCCTTTATATTGTTTGGTTGCCTCTTAGGTTCATACGATATTTAGAGCCTCTTGCACGTTTAATTGCTTCCGTGCTCGAACATACGCGAACACCTTAATTTAAATTCCAATTACATTAAGAACCATAATTTTACGATTGAGTAAAAGCCAAAGTGAGATATAGAGTTTTAAATAAACACAGACCTTGTGCATCTATACATATTCTCACCATCAGGATCCTCGGAGCTAGTGAACTGCGTTATAGCGTTTTCTAATGACTTGACCCAACCAAATATCTCCAAGGTAAGGTCCAGCATATTCTCATACCGCTCCGACTCGTGGTGACATCTCAAACATTTTACCTGTTTTTACGAACAGGTTTTATTTCAATTAAAATACACAAATCGATAATGGTATCGAAGACGAAAACTCTGGAAGAACAGAACCAAATACCTTCGATTTAAGGCATCCAACAAAAATATGTTGTATAAAAGTCGTATTTTACGGCCTGGGATCAACCGAATTTTCTCCACCATAAGCTTTCAGGCATATCGATTACATCGAGGCCACAAGAGACCTGAGCATGCAAAAATATGTTTCAGAAAAAACACAAAGGAACTCATGCTATAGTAATCATCGGGGAAAATTGTGAATGTGATTTAGAGTATTATATGATTATCCGTAATGCATGGTCTGAAAGATAGGGAGAAAATGGGTATGACATAATTCTACGCCATCTGGTGTGGTTCGTGAGATGAGAGAGAATTTTCCAAACTGATCTCTGACTAATGTTATATGCTATTTTTCAAGAAGTCAACACAAATACCAAAGTGTAAATCAGATTCTTAAGTCAAATCTCCATCTTCAGCCCCAAAGATGAACATACTAGTGGATAGTCCTTGTGATATTATATGAATTCATATTATGCTTCTGAATATTGACTTCGTGTATTTATTATGGTTTGAGGTTTATTTTCAATTTTATTTCTTTGGTGATTTTCAACCATTATTTACCAATATAGAGCTATATCATTCAGCTATAGAGGGAGAAGATGGAGCTTACTTGGGTAACATCAGCCCCTTTCTCAGGCTCAGCACCCAGCGACGAAGCTTTCTCCTCACGCATCTTAGCTAATGCATCCTCCCTCTCAGCAACTTCTTGCGCTGCCCTTTCAAGAGCCTCTTCCTCCTCCTTTCTTTTCCTCTCGGCTTCAGCAGCTTCACGCTCCAGCCTTTCCTGCTCTTCTTTCCTCTGTGTCTCCCTTGCCTAGTGCAGAACATGAACAAAAGGTTAAAAATGATAATTTAGCTAAACAACAATAACTTAGAGCAGTGCGAATAAGAAACCATAATAAATATTGATATGACCACACATACCGGGAAAAATAAAGAAAGCAAGGAAGAAAATATTAAAAAAATGAAATGAAATAACAAAATGAAACAAAAACACAAACATATACAAAATGAAGCATACTTGATCATCCTCAAGTGCTTCTCGATAAGTAGCATCCTGGTCTTCCCTCAAACGTGTATTGTTTCTTCTTTCTTCAGCTTCAATCCTCACTGAAACAAGTAATGGAGTACTTTCTTGGAGCACTCTCTGCAATATTGTTACCATTTCCTCTGGATATTTTGGTCCCTCAATCTGTACGAGTATACATCACAACACAATTAGGATAACAATATCAAGAAAAGGCCAACCTTATGGTTCTTGACATCGAAGAAAAAAAAACAAATTGAGGAAATATGAAATATGACACCATAATTATAGGCAATGAGACATTTTCTCGTTTACACAAATATCGACACCATGGATAAGAAATGACAAATCATCAACAGAATAATACCCAAAAAAAATCTAAATAAAAAAAATAAAAATAATCCAGAAATTAGGATGGACAAAGTCATAACTAGTTTTGGAAACTTTCAGCAATTAATAAGTTTAACACACTCCAATCCAATCAAAACAAATAATTTCCCCTAAATTCTCCTAATCCATACTCTCATTAATTTACACACACAACCAAAAAAAAAATTCGTACTCGAACCTGATACAACAAAACGATAAGGAATAAAAAAATCAAAAGGGTAAAGAAAAATTACACTTGGGTCGCTTGGAATTTCTTCTAGGCGCAGTCGATTCGGCCGATCCAGCTCCTCCAGCACTCGATGACGGCGTACTTGGGTTCATCGCTTAAATCATAATAATTCCTTTTTCCCACTAGTGCAGAAACTGCATTCTTGAACAGAACATCCTGGTGCATCCAGAAGGGTATTTAAAATACAGTTTTGGATTAGACTTTCCAAAATGGTATTTGAAAATACCGTTCTGGATAGATGATTTTCCAGAACGTTATTCAAATACCGTTCTGGAATGTAGACATTCCAGAACGGTTATTGAAAAACCGTTCTGGATTATGAGTCTGTCCAGAACGGTATTTAAATAACGTTCTGGAAAGTGTACAATCCAGAACGGTATTTTAATACCATTCTGGAAAGTGTGTATTCTAGAACGTTATTTAAAATACCGTTCTGGATTGGAAGCCAATCAAGAACGGTATTTATAAAACCGTTCTCAAATGTCTTGGTCAATTTAATGTCGCGTAAATAAAAAATTTTTGTCGCCCATATTTTTACTTTCCAGGACGGTATATTTAAAACCCTTCTGGATGTATTCGCCGATACAGAACGATAAAAAAATACCCTTCTCAAAAGTTTACGATACAGAACGGTATTTGAAATACCATTCTCTAAATATTGCCAAAACAGAACGGTATTATAATTACCATTCTGGAATGTTATTCAATCCAGAAGGGTATTAAAAAACCGTTCTTGAATGTCTTTCTAAAAAAAAATAAAATCCAGAATGGTATTTTTAATAATACCGATCTGAAATTTATTTACCAATTTGAAATATTTTACAATTTCACCAAGCAAAACGTAGCGGGAAAATGAATTATATTTCACACTCTACCCAAAACCCGCCTGCTCCAATACACTCTCTCTCTCTCTCTCTCCAAATCGGCGATCGAAACCCCAGCCCTTCTGCAACTTCCTCTCCCACCTCACCTCCACCATCTGCCACGGCCTCTCCCAGCGCCGCCCGGAGACACTTTCCCTTCTTTCTCCCATCCCCGATTAGAACCTTAATTGGTTTAGGTTAGGTTTAGGTAATTGAGCTCTCCCAATTGAACGACAACGATTCAACATCTCTGCAATTCGTGGATGAGCAGAAGCGGGTTCGTAGCATCTCCTTTTCATTCAGCGCGAAACCCCAATCGAGTCTCACCAGAAAAACCTCTGACGATGCTAGAACGGACTCTTCAAAGGATACATGCTGTAGAAGGATGAGCAGAAGTGGCTTCGTAGCATCTCCTTTTTTTTATTGATTTATTGGTTCGTAGCACTGTGTTCTTCTGTTAATCCTCTTTTTACACTTTCGTGCTAATTTTTTTTCAAGTTTAGTTATTTTAGTGGCGTTTTGTAGTTTATGCAGTGTGATGATTCGGGTAATTGTATTGCGATGGTTCTATCTTTGCATCCTGCTAAATTGTGCATCATAACAGTATTATTACTTTAAACTAGTGAAAATTGATGGTATTTATTGTGTGAGTTGTCATGAATGGGGGAAAATATTTGTTAAGTGTAATTTTAAAGTCGAATGAGATTGGAACAATCCACTTATGATGGTATAAATATGCATTCTTGTGGAATTTGTGAACGGGAATTTATATAAGCAAACCAAATTATTTTATTTCTTAGATGATCTCATGGTTTATGTAAGCTAATCTAGTTTATGTATAGTAAAGGATGTGATTTGGAAAACAATGTGTACGTATATTTACTATATACATTTTTTATTTTTTATTCGTGTTTTATATGTTATAGCAGATGATGTGGATGGGAAGCAGAATGGCACCAATGATGCTTCCAGGCACGCAACACTATATGTCCCGTTTTGGGATGGGAATGGAAATGGGCCCACATATGCTTCCTGCTATTCAAAATCTCATGCGCCTATTACGATTGCCACTTCAATCAAGCCATTAATATGGCTCCAAGAACTAATCAAGCACTGATTAATTATCAGAACCAGATGCAAATCCCCAGTTTTCTGGCGCAATATGGTAATTTTATGGGCTTCCATTTGATGCCAAATGCCTCACATGTGTGTTTCTATGCAAATCACTTTTAAAAAAAGGAAAGAAAAAAAAAGTGAATAAATACGAAGATTGTTGATGTTATCGAGTATTAAAACTTGTTTTAGATTTAGAGTCCTGCTTCTTGAATTTCTGATCACTATATGATAAAGTTCTGAAGATAAAAAAAGTTACATCTGAACCTTATTTGATTAAGTGCCTAATAGCCCATGCTTCATAACTGATTTACTTCCTGATATTTTATCAAGTAATGGCGTCCAATTGTTTATTGAATACAAGGATGACAATATGTTATTTGTTGTTGCGTTGACCAGACAGTTTCTTAGCTATAACTTCTGCGTCACTTCAGGTGTTTCCCGAGGGAAAGGTCAGGATCTATTTCTTAAAGCTTTCTATGAAGCTCTGCAACTTAGCCAAGGGAGGAAACTGAAAGTGCCACCAATGCATGCGGTTATAGTGGSAAGTTTGGTCCACTATCCAGAATGGTATGCTGTTGTGGCTCGGGGGACTTAAGAAGGCCAGTTTGGGTCCCGCTTCAGGAATAGTCGAGTATTCGTACAAGCGACGTGTAATTTTACGACGTTAATTGGTCAAGGGGCGTTTGGTCCAGTTTACAAAGCTCAGATGGTGTCTGGTGAGACGGTTGCGGTTAAAGTGCTTGCGACCGATTCGAAGCAGGGGGAGAAAGAGTTCCAAACAGAGGTATTAATTTTTCTGTTTTGTTGACTTTATATCATTTTAATGGTCTTGTCYAAATATTTTTTTTGGCGATTGTGTGTTTTATTGTCAGGTTATGTTATTAGCGAGGTTACATCATAGGAACCTTGTCAATTTGGTTGGCTATTGTGCGGAGAAAAGTCAGCATATTCTTATATACGTGTACATGATCCGAGGAAGTTTGGCTTCTCATTTGTATAGTAAGTTTAGCTCATGGCTTGTCTGCTTAAGTTTTAATTGAAGAAAAGGCAATCGATTTATTGAATCTACGTGTGCTATAATTTTGTGTTGATGGCTATGCGTAAGCTTGCACTTTTTGGTGATTTTTAAATGCAAACATGTTTTACAGTTTAATAAAATTTTAAAAAGTAATTAAATCAGATAGTCATGTTAATGMAAATATGATAGAAGCACAATTATAAAAAATTTAAATAAAAAAATATAGGAAAAAATTGTGCAAAAGGTGCATCAAATGGGTTCAGGAAGCATTTCCCAACGGTGGAGACTYCTCGGGATTAGTTGTGATTTATGAGCAATATGTGCGCACATTTTGGCACGAGGACCGTTACAAGGATGATCTTCGGTACCTGAAAGTATGGTTGGAATATGTAAGTGTTATCTTTGTTTGTTTTCATTTCGTGCATATTAATTATGTTTAATGCTGATAATGGGTTGGCTGCTTATGTGAAATGATGAAACAGGCTGAAAATTGTGTAGATGCTGAAGTCATTTATAACTTTCTGGAGGCAAACAAAATCGGAGTGACCCACGCATCATTCTATATCTCCTATGCGTTGCACATGGAGCACAAGAATAAAAATAAAACTACAAATGAAATCTTTAATCGTGGGCTGTCTATGTAAGCTTCTGTTTTTATTTCATTTTATTGTTATTTCTTTTGTGAGACTCGGTAGTTTATCATGAATGCTTGAATGTTTTCTATATTATAATCTATGAGAGCCTTTTGGGTTCTTTTCTAGAGTTGCATTGGGATTGACATGGTTTTGTAGGTTAGGCATCGATAAAGAGAGAGCAATTCAAAATTTCAAATCACTCCAGTATATTAGTATTAGTCTTTTATTATTAATRCCTTGTGAAACATTCTTCTTTTTTCTAACAAATATTTTGGGTTTGCAATTCACTTCCTTACTTGACTTCATATGTATGCTCAAATTAAGTTAAATAAACTGGGGGAAAAAATAGGTATATGTAGTACCTTGAGTTGGTAACTGTAGTGGAAAAGTCCATGGAGTCCATGGGTAACGTTGAGAGGATAAGTAAATTGATAATTCACTTACTTCTTCAATAGGCAGTCTTAAATAAATCATGGGGTGTTGGTTTGCACGGAGTCAAAAATGAATGAATATTTTAAAATCTTTATAACAATTGATGAACTTCTTCTTTATTTTTTGAATATTTTTCYGCCTATTCTTCTTCATCTCCTAAATATGCAGCCCCCATAATTTACAGATTTGAGTGATCTTCGCTTCTTCTTATTGGGCAGTATACTTTTGTCTTATTTTTGGTTAATTATAAAAAATTTTATGGATAATATTGTGGAAATTATATTCTCGTAATAATGAGATTACCTTTACAGTGGTTAGGGAAATATTATATTTTTTTAACTATGGTGGTAAAAATAGAGTGAGGATTCTTAGATCGGGTATGTAAGTCATTTCCCCTAGAGTCTCTTAGGTTGTTTGGTTGTCGTTAAGTTGGTTTGATGTCAATGGGTTAATCAATAAGTTGTTTGGTTTGACTGTGTAATAAAAACCCAGTAACATGTGAATTAATTCTCTACCCTTGATCTTATACTATTTTTGTCGATTCTMGATCATGACAAATTTGGGGTCTAGGGTTAGAAAATATTATCCTAGTCGACGCAATTCCCGAATTTCTAAAGGTGGCGTGTTAACGATCAAAGCTTGCKTGATGATGTTTTTTTTCCGTTCATAATGTAATCTTCATCAGTTAACTCAGGTACACATTTGTTGTCATCTTCTAGGAATATGTCGCGCCACAAATCGACACCAATATTAACAAAAATGTTATGAATTACATTTTTCTCCGAATCGTGTCTTATTCCACCAAATTGAAATTATCGTCAGTTGACATGGGTAATTTGATATTTTTGTTTCTCGCCACCATTACTGATGCTGGAACTCAAATATTGAAGGAACCAGTTATCTCTCTCTTTGTGTTGCATTTCTAGTAGTTAATGTTTCAGAATATTAGTTTATATTTACTATCTTTTATAGTGAGACTCCATAGGCAGTCTTAAATAAATCGACGTGTAATATTATTCGCTTTAACTATTTTTTTTTTAATTTTAGAATTTGTGGCCGCATTATGAATCATGGGGTGTTGGTTTGCACAGTCCGATTACACTCAGTAGTCTTAATGAGGGTGAATGAGACTTAACTTGGCAAAAATGGTCTTACAAGGTTAGTTTTTTATTTTGTTTTGTTTTTGTGAACCTTTAAATGAGTAGTCTCTTGTCGATAGTGTTCGTTATTTAATTGATTTTCGTCTTCTATTTTTCCGACAGGTTGGTATGAAGGGAGACGTCTTAAGTCTTCATTCGCTTGATGGAAGCCCCTCTGTCGAATGGGTTGAAGGCTCATATGTCGCCAAAAGGCAACCGTTGACATGGTACAAGGTAAGCACATTTTGCTCGGCTAGTTTTTAAAAAAAAATTAAATTGTCCGTGATTTATATAATCTTACATTTAATTTTTTTTAATATTTTTTTTTCAAATAGTCCCGTAAAATTTTGATACTGTGCAATTCTGGTCCCATAAGTTCTGATCGAGGTTGGTGGTTGCTATATTATGCCTTAAATGCGTTCTAATTCTTTTGTATACGCATTCATCTTCAATTCAACTTTCAACAGTGAAGAATGATCTAATGCGAATGAATTTGTAAAAATGATGGCAGCTAACACCATGACGGATAAACTTTGTGCTAGTGATGTTGCTGTAGCGTCCTCAGTTTAAAAAATATTCGCTTCTACCTTGATATCCACACAAGGTACGAGACAAAGAGAACAATCCTTGGCTGCCTTTTTTCTTAATTAACGGAATAATAATGAAATATATAAGATGTGGCAATCAATTATATTAGTGACTRTCGYACTTGCTTTTTTTTTTCATGTGGTAGAAGTGATTATTACTCATTTCCTTGTCATATTACATGGGCATTAATTGGCTACCTGTAAATAATGATCTACAAGTGTCTTATGTTGTTACTGATATGATGGTATTTCCACARATCATTGTAAAATATAAGTGTGTTGATTGCAATTTTTATTATTTATTTTGATTTATTTTATTGTTTTGTTATTTATTGATCTTGATATGTTCTACTTATATTTTTTATATGCGACATGGTATATGTATGCTCTATGTGTGCAAGTAGTGCAAGTGGCTCTTTGATAAAGCTAAACTAACTGAGGAAGACTTTATCTTTTTTTTTTTTGATCTCATATAGTTGAATAAAAAATATTCTTTATCTTTTTTTTTTTTGATCTCATATAGTTGAATAAAAAATATAATTGTATTAATATTAGTTTTAGTTTGTTGTGTCTTAGATTTTATTGAAATTTGATGATATAATTAATATAATCACAATATTTATTATTATTGATTTTGGTGTATTCCTGCTTTCATTTTATTTTTTTTTAATTTTTTTTAACTTTTTAGAAGGTAACTTTGTAAAACCGTTCTAGTAAATGGACTTTCCAGAACGGTATTTGAAAATACCGTTCTGAAGAGTGGCGGATCGACATGGGATGGTACCATTTTAGAACAAAAAAATTATTTTCTAAAACGCCTTTTTTTTACCCTTCTAGAAAGTCTGCCAATCCAGAAGGGTAAAAAAAGACGTTCTGAAAAGTCTGCCAATCCAGAACTATGTCACTACAYAAGGTACAGAAAGGCGTTCTGGATAGGCAGAATTACCTTTRTGGATATGCAGTTTCTGCATTAGTGTCCCTTTTCCTCAAACAACGGAGGTCCCTTAAATTACAAAAGGAACGCCAATAGATATCAAAAGACAAACAGCAAGATCGAAATAGGAACCCAGATTTCAAACAAGGAATCGCAGATCGTGGAATTTCAAACCTTCACAATTAATTTAAAACTAGTTATCACTGCCATGTCAGTGCACCTGATTCAGATCTCCACTTAATTTAAAARACCCTTACCCATTCTGGCCCGTCCAATTAATTAGAATCGAACCTGGTCTCTTCTGGTACTTGCGGATCTCACGGAGCGCAACCATCCCTGGCCTGAAGCGATGGGTCTTCTTGACGCCTCCAGTCGCCGGAGCAGATTTCCTCGCCGCCCTAGTCACCAGCTGCTTTCTCGGTGCCTTGCCTCTGTTAGCTCTTCTCGCCGTTTGCTTTGTGAGGGACTGTAAAATTTTGGCAGAGGAGATATGGATCGGGGAGTGTAATTGGAAATGGAATGGTAGAGGAGAGATATCGGGGAGGAAGGGAGAGATAAGGGTTTTTGTTTTATTTTTTAATTAGAAAAATTGGATTTGTGGGTATATTTTAATATAGAAATAATATGACATATGAGAACGCCTTTTTAAAGGCGTTCTGAATATTACTTTTAAAAACGTCATTTTTAAAGACGTTTTCGATATTTAAAATACGAGAACGTCGTTTTTAAAGACGTTCTCGATATTTAACATACGAYAACGTCGTTTTTAACGACCTTRTGGATATCTAAACATACGAGATCGTCTTTTTAACGACATTCTGGATATCTAGTATACCAGAACGTCTTTGAAAAAGACGTTTTCGTATGWGACACTTTTATTACAAAAATGCCACCGCCTTACATTTAAGAACGCCGTCTCCTGAGGCGTTCTTAAATCCCTATTTTTGAATCCTGTTTTTGTACTAGTGTTTACATATAATTATATATATCAAGAATTTAGAGTTTAGGGTTTAATTTTCCATTTTAGGGTTAGTTTTTCTTTTTATGGTTTCGGCAGAAATCTATCATCGTACTAGTTATACGATAGTTATATGTATGTCGAGAATTTAGAGTTTATGATTTACTTTTTCATTTTAGGGTTTAGTTTTTCTATTTTAGGGCTTATTTTTTAATGTAAGGTTTTAAATTTAAGATTTAAYATTTCAGTTATTTGTAATGATATATATAAATTATATGTGATGATATRTATCAATTAAATATAATTATATATTAAAATTATATACGATAATAAATTAAATTAATGAATGTACCGCAAGATTTACGCTATAATGACTCGATTAAATTAGCAATTGCAATGATATATTGAAATTAAGAAGCAAAAAAAGTAGCTTGCAAGCGACAAATCCACATACCATATGTCATCCACAAGATGACATTCTTTTGAACTAAAAACAAACAAGGAGCAGTAGCGTAACCCTACATTATTCGATTCCACGCCGCTAATCAAAGTTTTCATACTCCATAACCCAAATCAAACATGTGTAGGGGTAGTGTTGGGTGGGGTTGGCGCCGAGGCCACACGCCTGCCCCGTTCGGACCGGCTGTTTTCGGCAAACTTGAGGCTGTTTTGGTGCATACCCTTTTGCTTCTCGTCCTCATTATACTCTGAAGAGTAGTAATGTTCTTCGGCCGAGTTTTTGGATGGTGGAAAGAACATGCTGCCCCACTGCGGGAAGTGAACTAAAGTGACGGGAAGAGTACAAGCGACTATCATTATCCCCATTTTAGTTAGACCCGCTGCGGTTGAGTACTTTGATGATGTGAAGAATAGTAATTGTGTTAGGCCGGAGCCGAAGTTCCCACCGGCGCCCGTCATGCCCGATATCACACCTAACGATCTTCTTGAAATAAAAGGGATTACGCCGAAGGTGGCCCCACAGGCGGCTTGTGCTCCTATGGAGAAGATGATCATGTGGGTTATGGCAACCGGAAGTGTGTCGGCCCTACCTAGAAGAATGCAGAAAACGCCTCCCATTGTTTGTAGGATCCAGAGCGTCCAGAGTCTGCCTCTCATTCCGAATAGTCGAGCTGAATAATCGGAAGCGAATCCTCCGAATGGGCGTGCTAAGAGGTTAGCCATGCCGAAAGTGGCTGCTATGATTCCGGCGGTGTGAAGCTTTAGATCAAACCTGCAGTATAATTAGATGCAATTCTAATTAGCTTCTTTTTTTTTTTCCTCACTTAAAAAAATCTTTTTTTTTTTTAAATTTGAAAATGCATATTCTTCCATTTGACTTATATGAATTAATGTATTTTAACCCCCAGCCCGGCCTCTGAATAACAAATTAAGAGTTGACATGTGGCAATTCCAGGTCGACCCCCAAGAGTTAAGTGCAAAATGTTTAAAGTTAGACTTACGAAAATAGAAATTTTCGAAAAACTCACGATGGGATCTATCTGACAAAATGGAATTATTCCCATACAATAACTGGTGTAAAGAAAACAATATCTATATAGGGTTGATTCTATATACCTATCAAAAAAGTATTCAGCAATCACGTTATCAGTGGACAGCTCAACTCCCATAGAGTAGCCGTAGAGAAGAACAAAAATCCAAGTCCTGTAGTTTGTCACGGCATACCACAACACCTGGACATGCATATAAATGAAAAATAAATTTAAGATTTGGATATATAAAAGCTAGGTAGCTAGCTAAAATATAAATGGCAATACGTGCGTACCTTGCCGAATTTATCCTTTGCGACATCTCCCTTCTTCTGCAGTGCACTAAGATTACCATCAGGTAAGTCCTGGCCAAGCGTCAAGACCAAGATACCCATGATGATGTGGAGCCAGCCGGGGATGAAGAAGGCGATCCTCCAGGCGGTGAAGGGGGTCGATCCGGTCTTTTTGATGATCTCGAAGAGCACGGGCATAATCAGCTGAGTGGCCCCGCCTCCCATATTCCCCCACCCCGCGGCCGTGCCATTCACAGTTCCAACAATCTTGCTGTTGAACATGGTGCTCATCCAGTACTGGCACGACACGAACGTGGCCAATGAGAACCCAATCATGAAGCGCACGGCCACGTAACCGCCGGCCGACGACACGAACGACATGCAGAAGACGGTCGGGGCGGACAGCATGATGAGGAAGGCGCACCCGTATCGCGGGCCCAGGAGGTCGCACACGGCCCCCATCACCAGCCTCGAGAATATGCTCCCCGAGACCGAGGCCACCCCGGCGTTCCCGATGTCGCCCTTGGTCAGGTTGAGGTTGTCGCGGATGATGGGGACCAGTGGGGCCGCCGCGAACGTGGAGACGAAGCAGGTGAAGAAGGAGATCCATGACAGGTGGAATGTCCTCATGTGTGGGTTCGCGAACGAGAAGAGCTTGAATTTCTTCGCCTTGTGCTCCGAGTCCACCGGGAGGTCGAACTTGGCCGTCGTGTCCGTGGGGACCATCGGAGAGGCCACTGAGAATGCCAGCACGGGCTCCCGCCCTGTAACACCGTGCATCGACGAGCCCGGAGAACCTTCCATGATATGTATATATATATAATCAGCCTTATTGTCTTTTCTTTTTCCTTTTTGGGTATACCAAAGTTATTTGGGAGAGTATCTTTATACCTAGTTAATTAATCTTTTCAAGTATTAATTGGAATGGAAGGATATATGTTGATGCGAGTGGAAAATTTGGGTTCTTATAGTGACAGGGCGTTGACAATCATCGTGGCCTTAACAAGCCTGTGGATATTCCCAATGGGTACATAATTATTAAACATCATTTCTTTAATCGCAAAGGAATCCTGTTTGCCGCATATGATTCTGAGCATCACCACTGTTGGCCTAATCGTATATCCCAAAGGTTCTTCCATACTATTCAATATTTATCAAAAGTCTTATATGAGATTTTAAGCCAGAACCTTTACTCGATCGATCACTTGCAATTATTTATTTAACTATCCAATTTGTTTAATGATTAAATTGGACAAGATTTCAATATAAACGGCAATCACTTGCAGGTCTCGCATTGACGACAAAAATCGCTCCTATAAATGTCATTGTCGTTGCATTAATTATATAGGTACGATATGTCCTCCCAAAAACGTCCTCACTATAGATATCTTGCTACTGATATATGGTAATGACAATCGTCATTCCTAAAACTTAAATGACAACAGGAACGACTTGTCGTGGCAATTCTTCAGAATTTTTCGTCTCAACATTCTCGTGACATTAGGTGTTTAGAAACGATTCCGTCGTTGCTATTGGTGCTACACATATTGCAAGAACTTGTTCCAACTTTGTATTTTCTATTTGTGTTACACAAAATCCAAGTACATGTTGTTCTGATATTGACGTTGCTAAGTTAGAAATGCAACGAACACGTCGTTGCAAACTGTCGTTGCTATTAGTGTTACAGAAACTGCAAGGACATGTTGTTCCAATTTTTTCGTTGGTAAGTTATTAATGCAACGAATTAAGTCGTAATAGTCATTGCTATTGATGTCGAACAAATTGTAACAACATTTTCTCCATTTTTTTCGTTTGTAAGTTATTAATGCAACAAATGAAGTCGTTGCTATTGGTTCAAACAAATTGCAACAACATCTTGTCCCAATTTTGACGTTGCTAAGAGAGTTACACATCACATAAAATTAGAATTACACCCAAAATATTGATTTCACCATTAGAGTTATTAAAACAAATATACAAAAGGTAACTAACATGAAGATCAACTATGCTCGTTCTTGTCCGGATCCATTTTGAAGTGCATTTAAATACATAAATATATCCAAGTCACGTTGAATTAGAATTAAACCCAAAATACTAGTTTCATCATTAAAGTCATCTAAAAAATAATATACAAAAGGTTGTGCACTTCAAACTAACCAAATTAACATGACGATCAACATCATCTTCATGCTCGTTCTCGTTCAGATCCACATCATCTTCTTCTTCTTCATTATCATCTTCATCTTCATTATCCTCTATTCCAATTTTTGCCTTAAGTCATTCAACTTCCTTTGATATTTTTCTCGACCTTTCAAATAAGAAATTGTGAAGACCCATACATTAATTAGAGCTGTCACATAAATTTGATGGACATACATCAGACTCATCACAATACAAAACACAAATATCATATTCATGTGCAATAATGCACAAGTTTCCTATACAAATATCATATTCATATTATTCATAATAGTCTGATTATTCATGTACAAACATCAGATTGTAGGTATTCATGTGCAAAATCATGTGCAAAATTAGACTCATGAACAGATATCAGAATAAGCAGAATAAGTAAACTGTACAGACATCAGATTAAGTAAACTCTTGCCGGGCAGCCATATATTAAACATATTAAGTAAAATGTAAAAAAAAATTGTTTTGAAAAGAAAATTAAATAGCTACCATCGTTTAAATTATTTATGGGTATGACATGATTTCAAAAAACAACCATAATTCAAATTATTTCTTTAAAATATATGGCAAGAATTTTTGGAAAGGCTTAAAACAAAAGGAAAAAGAAAATCAAAGAACAAAAAAAATACCTGCTTCATAAGAATGGAAACTTCTAGGAGGACATATTCGCCGAACCACAGGATGATTCAGGAAGATCACGAGTAGTGAATGATCTAGACCCCTCGAGGATTCGGCCGACACCACGTTCATGGCCTCGTCGAACACCGAGAACCTCCCTCATAATGGCTCTTTAGTCAACAATTTGATCAGGTGAGGCAGTAGTAAATGCTTCTCTTGCATCAAGAAATCGAGCCTGCAATATAAAAAAAGAGAGAAGAAAAAATAAAAGAAAAACTAATTTTTACTTGTAAAAATACCCAATGATCAAGAAGATAGGTAAAAACAATCTTCAGGGTAATTTTTGTCATAAGTAAATTCATAGTAAACCCAATGATCGTAGTATTTATAATTTTAAAAGATGAATGGGTATTTTTATTTTTTTTTCTAATTAGACTCTTTAGGGTAGTTTTTGTAAACCCATTTACTTATGCCAAATGCAAGTACATCGAAGCAATGATCGTAGTACTTATGCCAAATGCAAGTACATCGAAGCAAAAACTCATTTTTACTTATAAAAAACCCGACGAAATAACTTGTGTACAATGAAATTACTTGTAATGTAATTAGCTCGCAAAACTTAGCAAAGTAATATAATTAAAAAAAATCAAATTATTTCATTTTAAAATCAACGACAGTTTAGATGTCTCAAGATTGACAACAACGAAAAATCTTACTTGATTGTTAATTGTTTCTTAATTTGGAGTTTTGCACAAGAAAGTTTGTGCGGCCAAAGTATGAACATATCAAACAAATTTAATTTACTAAGCTTTGATCAAGAATTCACCATAAAATCAGGTGAATGGATCAAGGAAAAATTTCGTAAAAACTAATTAGTACCATATATCCTGCAAATATAGAGTGCATTTTGTTCTTTTACCATGATGTTCATTTGCATTGAACTCTTCTATTTGGTTTTTTTTTTTTTTGGTTGTTTTTTTTTTTTTTTAGTTTTTGTCCATTTTGGCTCCCTTGTTCACCATCATCTTCCTTATTTCATATAAATATTAAGATTTTATGTTTCTCAGATGTACTTAATGTACAAAAGCATCTGTTGTTGCTTCTTTTTAAAAAAAAAAAAAAAATAAAGGATAAAAAGCGTATTCATTAGTGCAGAAACAGTTTTCTAGAACGCCCTATTTCAGTTATTCTAAAACGCCCTACTCAGGCTTTCTAACTAGAGCTGTTCTAGAATATCTGATTTTTTAGAACAGCTTTCTGAGGCGTTATAGAATATGCTATTCTAGAACGGTTATTTGAGATGTTCTAGAAAATTAATTTACCCGTTCTACAAAACAATTTTTCCCGATTAATTTGTTCTATAAAACAACATTATAGAACGGTTACAAAAAAGACGTTTTAGAATATACATTTTCTAGAACGTCTTTAAGAAAACGTTCTAGAAAATAAATTTTTAGAACGTCTTTACGAAAGAGACGTTCTAGAATATACATTTTCTAGAACGCCTTTGAGAAAGATGTTCTAGAAAATAAACTTTCTAGAACGTCTTTACGAAAGAGACGTTCTAGAATATACATTTTCTAGAACGCCTTTGAGAAAGACATTCTAGAAAATAAACTTTCTACAACCTCTTTACGAAAAGACATTCTAGAATATACATTTTTCACAACGTCTTTTCGAAAAAGACGTACTAGATTATACATTTTCTAGAATGCCTTTGAGAAAGACGTTCTAGAAAATAAACTTTCTAGAACGTCTTTACGAAAAAGATGTTCTAGAATATACATTTTACAGAATGTCTTTTCCAAAAAGACGTTCTAGAATATACATTTTCTAGATAGCCTTTGAGAAAGGCGTTCTAGATTTGACAGTTTTGGAATTCCAGAATTTTTTTTCCAGATCAGTTCATCCCTCATAAATCACAATTTTAAATACCTATTTAAATCACAATTTTTTTCACAAAATACCTGTTATTTATATAAGCCAAAAATAATCCATTAATCACAATAATACACAATCACCAAAAGATGTCAATACGAACAACACAAGTCGCCAAATACACGATCACCAAATATTAAAATAGAAATCACCAAAAGACGAGTACCTATTTTACTACCATTCAAGTTATCCACAAATAGTTTGTTTCTTACACTCCAAAATATATCGCACAACATATATTTTGATCAAGCAATGACCTCTAATAAACACTCCGCCCAACGTCTACGTACATCATCAATTCCATCGTCCGAATAAGGTTGTTCCATGTTGAGGGTCTTCAGGTCAATGGAAAACCAGAAATAAATCTATATATAATTGAAATAATAAAGTACTATATGGCTATCATCAATGAAATAAATCATCAATGGAAATAACCCTGTTATCACAATTAAAATAGTAAAGTACTATAAGAGTAAGGAAGGAAGCCATTAGTAGAATTGTATTTCAAATATATAGTGATTATCTAGTTTCTATTAAATCCCCCAAAAGCAACAAATTTTGTTGAGAGAGTTATAACAGAGAAGAAAACAAAAAAGTGGGCAAATGTGAGTGCCGTTTTTTCTTTTCTTTTGTGTTTTGTCTGGTGGGACGACTAAGAGACTTTAATTTGAGAACAGAGAACATATATATATCCCCTTGATAATCAGATTTCGATAATAAAAAAAATCAATTTTTCGGCTACATCCCTTTCTTGTATTCTTCTTCAATATAATTGGGTTTTTTTGGTTTTTTTCTGCCATGGCTGGTCAAGGACAAATTTTTTTCAATGGGACTCAACAAACCATGTATTCTCCTTATAATGCATGCATATTCAGATTTTCTTATCGGTATAGGCCTCTCTGCTTTTCTCTTTTGATTGAGCAGTAGATTGTCGATTTGCCAATATCCTGTACAATATTATTACAACCACATTCTCGAATTATTACGCTTAGGAAAATGGAACAAGGTGGCAACACAATAAACATATCATCGTTTCAAATTCCATGCATGCTAATTAAAACAAGAATTTAATAAAATGATGGACACAAATCAGATGTATTCCGAATCAATAATCCGAAATTTGCATTTCATATCGACTCAATCCCGTAAATTAGAACAAGCAAACAAAAGCAAATTGGAATTAAAACATTTTTCAATCATTTTCCTCCCATCCCTATATTAATGTAACTACATCATCTGATATTTACATGTTACTCGGGTCTCACATTAAGTAAGAAAAATAGTCACAAATTCAACATTTATTCAATCCAAACAGAAAATGTGGCTGAAACTTAATTTCCTTTTCATCACCAGCAATGTTAAGATGTTCCAGGAAACCGAAACAATTGATCTGTAAATATTCATTATTAAAAGAATCATAAAATGTCTACTAAATCACTACTCAAATCTAAACCAATCTTTAAAAAATCTCAAAAATAATTAAATATGCAAACGACAGTATAGTCTACACATTCCAATCACAGGAAAATATTCTGGTTTCACATATAGCCAAAAAGAGGTAATTTAAACTATTACTCAAAAATGTGAGTTACTAAGAAATGCAACCATACTTCTCGTACTCTGAAACAACTTATCCATTTTTTGCCATTCTAAAGATTAAACTTCTAGAAGCTCCTGTGCTTTTTCTTGCAAAACCGGTTGGCGACGTACACTCTCTCTATTAATCTGGACATAAACCAAAAATGGGCGTTAGATTAAGTCAAAGAATACAACAACCATATTGAGTAAGATAAACCCATCAAGTTTTTAACGTATTTCATGACCTAAAAGTTGATTAAGTTTCTCAAGAATCCTCCATAAACAAACTTAACTGGTCAAGAAGTGATACTTTAAAAATCATACCAGGAAAAAAAATTAATCGGATCATAGCCTGTATGAACTCAAAATTGTTTCTGCACGTAACCTCTTGTATAAAATAATCCATTAAAACCTCAATGAAATGCAGTTCTGGTCTCGTGCTGGACTCTTGCTTGTCGTCATCATCTAAAATCTGAAGCATCCTAAGTTCCATATCCAGGGTTGAAGCAGATAAATCTTTAATATAATCCGTAAACGCTACAAATGCAAAGATTCATCCAAGTTAAACAAAGCTCACTTTTCTGTGACAAGCAATTGAAATTTTAAACATAAAGGGTTAATTACAAAAACTACCAAGGTAGCCTAATAAAAAAAACAAAAAGCAGTCATAAAATTACAATTACAACTATCCTCAAGAAACCCAAAAAAAACCCACTTTCAGAACTCACTCAAGAATTAAACAAAAACCCGAACAAAAGATAAAACTCCTCAACAAAGCATATAAGTAAATAGCATATAATTAAGAGCGGGGAGAAATTGCGTACCTCGAGAAATAGACTAAAATCGGGAAAAGAAGTAAACCCTAAGTGAGATTTGGGGAGTCGTCGGAATTTGGGGCTGAGGAAGGTGAGAGAGGATGGTGGCGGTTCTGGTGGACGGCGGTGCTGGCGCTGGTGTACGAGCTTTCGTCAGTGCTGTTGGAGGAGGAGGAGATCCAGCGTATTGATTGTTGGCGCTGCATGGGCTATCGGAGCCTGGCGGAGCCGAGCACCATCGCATCTGTCGTGGGTTATGGTTGAGGTGGTCTCGATGGCTGTAAATGACGTTCGAGAGCAAGGTACGGTGGTGCTGGCCGAGTAGGGGGCGGAGGCGATTGAAATTGGGAGGCGTGTGGGGCTGTTTAAGTTTGGTGAAGGGGAGATGAAGACGAGGGCTCCGACTTTGGAGAAGGCTGAATGCTCGATTTCTGTTTTAGGGCTTTCCAAAAAGGTAAGGCAAGTAATAATAAATAATACGATATATCAGAATAATAATAATAATAATAATAATAATAATAATAATAATAATAATAATACGATATATCAGAACGCCTTTTTAAGGCATTCTAGATATTTAAAAAAAGGCGTTCTCGTATATCGAATATACCAGGACGTCTTTAAAATAGGCGTTTTGGTATATCAATATACCAGAAGGTCTTTAAAAAGGCGTTCTGGTATATCCGATATGCCAGAATGTCTTTAAAAAGGCGATCTGGTATATTCGATATACCAGAACGCCTTTTTTTAAGACGTTCTGGTATATTGATACACCAGAACGCCTTTTTAAAGACCTTCTGGTATATAAACTTTTTATTACAAAAATGCCACCGGCTTATATTCTAGAACGTCTTTTTTTGAGGTGTTCTAGATTGACTGTTCTAAAATAGATTATCTGCACTAGTGATTACTGCTCATGCGAAATTGGTGTCCTTACAAAATTGAACATACAAAGACAATCTTTTGAAATTTTCCAAAGTTCTGAACCTACACACATATAATATAGAGGGACAGGATACCATTAGCATGTTTCAATTAACAAATGTTAAAACAATAAACCAATATAAAAACAATGAGATTAAACATCTGTGTACAACCAAAATTTGATTCCCACTAGTTTGAGCAGCATCATAGATATAAGAATATAAACAACTCCCAAGCATAAATTCAAAGGCTTTAAATGCATAAATTTCAGATATATAGGCCTCATTTTCAAAGAAATTTTGGAAGACTTCAAATACATAAATTATCTACTGCATAAAATTTTTCATTACTTTAACAAAATAAACTTCACGATGGGATGACGATTAATTGCGGAGGGCGGGACAGAAAAAAAGATAGCAAATGTAAAAATAAAAGAAAATATAGAAATGGAAAATCTAACTAGGGTTAGGGCTTAATGTGAAGTACGCTCTCAATAACTCGCCCCCCAAAGGTGGACGGTTTTGGGCCGCATAAAGTTGGACTTCGGCAATGATCTTTTGTAAACCTCCACGATAACGGACCTTGGCACCCGATTCATGACCACCTGTACGGCATCCCGCTGCTCCATCATGCGATCAATCGGCAAAGAACCAGACGCAACCATTTCGTACCTCGAGCTCGTAAAATATGGGAAGACCAATATGGGACAATCACAGAAAGTGAGTTTCTTGGGATAATCCAGGGTTAATGATTTGAGACACAATAGCTACAAATTGGCAGCAATCAACACAAAATATAACACGAATTTGTTTATTTGCTTGTTTGTATAGATTAATAGTATATGCTCTTCACAGGAATACAACTTTCGGGTTGATATAATGCATTTATCCAATTGAAACTAAGAAATGAGAATAAGATATGTAAGCATGGTTAACGACTAAGATTCGAACCCACATAAGAACTGATTAGGAATCCACAAAACTACTAAATTCTTAATGAATTAACCAAATTGAAACGCTAATACCGATAATTTAAATAGAGAGAAGAAATTGAAATTTTAACAATAGAGAAAGGAACTACCAAGTAGTGAAAGGCTTGAGAAATTGAGCGATAGAACGGACGTGCAATGCAGAGACAAGAGGAAGGTTTGAAGGCGCCACCAAAGAATGGAGGCTCACCGCGGCATCAACACTCGTCATCAAATCGCCCCTGGATTGGATTTTTTGTGGCTCGCAAATGATGAAATAGAAATGGTTGAGTTCTATGACTCGCTTGATGCAGTACCATTGCTCCTCGCTAGCTTGAATTAGGGCTAAGGTTTTAGGTGGGCCCAGGGGAGGAGGACGGTGGGTATTTTTGGAGGAAAGAAATTAGCTTGTGGGGGCAGAGGAATAATAGTCGAGGGCTTGAAAACAAAATCCGTGAGCCGAATTTTTCGTGAAATTTGTTTTGCCGCTAAAAATCACCTTTAATTTAGGAATTGCTCCTCAATTTTACACATTACCGCCATTGTTGTGTTTTCGTGTGTTTTTTTTCACATTGTCGCCTGTGTTTTTATCTTTCTTTTTCTAATGCATATATCCCTTTATTATATATATATATATATATATATGTATATGTATGTATATGTTTGTGTGTGTGTGTTACTCATACTTTAAAAAGAACAAAATAAAAATAATTGAAATACTCCAGCACTACCAAAAAATTGTTAAATGGTGTTATTTTAATTAATTAGCCCATTTTATATGTATTCTCAGAAAAAAAAAAAGTCAATTCCATACTTAGCATATGTTAATTCAAATATACTTGTAACCCGAAAGTCTTGTGAAAATACTTACAAGGTTAAGATAATATCATATCTACACCCCTCATCACTCGTATTTGTGTAATATTTATCACTTTACATTTAATATCCTCATTGCTTTGTTTATATATATATATATATATATATATATATATATATATATATATATATATATATATATATATATATATATATATATATATATATATTAGTAACCTATTATTAAATAACCAGAGTGAACTAAATCTACCATGATTAGAATAATAGTGGGTTAAGGGAGTAAAAAAAAACATACTTGGTGAAATATGAGTACACAAATTTAATAAAATTATATTAATAATCATTATAATCGATACAATTATCAAGAAATAAAGTAACGTTGTCATGATATCAATCACAATCACTATTTAATACTACAGAAAACCCCCAACATCATCGATTATTTTTGCTAATAGGCATCGGTTTTACAACCGATGCCTATTAGACCGACGTCTATAACCTGGACTTTATGCATCGATTTTACAACCGATGCCTATAATAGACAAATTCATCGGTTGTTTGACCATAACCGATGCATATAGTCATCACAAGCCGATGCCTAATGTCTATATATTCGAGGCATTGGTTATTGTGAAACAACCGATGCCTATAGGTGCACTATAGGCATCGGTCTCGATTATAAACCGATGCCTAATTTTCATTAAACGCATCGGTTTTTTGTAAAACAACCGATGCCTATAGTGTAGCTATAGACATCAATTTTATTCTACAACCGATGCCTAATGTCCTCTAAGTCATCAGTTTTTGGAAAACAACGGATGCCTGTAGGTGAACTATAGGCATCGTTTTTGTTCTACAAAAACCGATGCCTAATGTGCTCTAAAGGCATCAGTATTTTCAACATAACCGATGCTTATAGTTTACCTATAGGCATCGGCTTTGACATGTAACCGATGCTTAATGTCTATGTATACGCATCGGTTTTTTTGAAAGAACTGATGCCTCGTGGCGAGATTTAGGCATCGGTTTGTATCTCACAACCGATGCGTACAGTTTACTATAGGCATCGGTTTATTTTCTACATAACCGATGCCTATAGTTACCTATAGGCATTGGTCGTTGTTGAGTAACCGATATCGATTTTTTACTTATATGCATCGGTTTTGTTGTCAAAAATCGATGTATATAACAATGTTAAAAACCGATGCCTAAATCTGATTATATGCATCGGTCTGCACAAACCGATGCACAAATGGTTTGATAAAAAATATCCAGAATTTAAACCTGTCCAGGAAATTGATAATTACCATTTGCAATAAATTAATTTAGTATAAAAAAGCATTCTATTCAATAATAAATAATTCAGATGCAGAAATTCCCATCCTATCTAATAAAGCTCAAGTTGAACTAATTATTTTCATCGCACAAGTAGCAAACAAACCCTAACCTCATAGAGTCTATCATGTTCAACAGGACAAAGCTCGTAAATAAGAAGCATCTCATTTCCTTCCAAAGGAGAATCCTTGGACAACCTCTTTACTGCTATTTGTCTGTCATTCCATGCTTTTCCCTGTGAATGAATAAAAATTATATTATTAACTAAGAAAATCCAGAGGAAATCCACCGACGTCCTTATAATGTTCTGCACCAAGTTACAAAATAAATTACTTAATAACTAAGAAAAAGTAATTAAAACTAAGAAAAAAATACATATATACGAGTAATGTACCGAGTAATATATTCTGCCCATATTTCATGAATTTCGTCGATTGTTTCTTGCTCGTATGGTTCAACTCCAAAGGAGTCCTACACATTCCGATTCAAAATTTCAACTTGTCATTTTAAAAATTAAGTTTAGGTTTGGAGTTTAAAAAATATTATGTAATTTCTACTACTAAAAAATGAGTTTACACGTACCTTGTCTAATGAAGCATTCATACTGGCCCCAGAGAAAATGTCATACATATACATCATGACATAATAACCACACTCATTGCCTCCTCGTTGTTGATTACACTACAAAATTCATATGAAAGCAGATCAATATCCCCCTATCAATAGATCTATCGGTGAGTCAAAATGAAATGGGTCGAAGAACTTTACTAACTTGCGTACTAGGGTAACCGATAAATTTTATAGTTAATACCATAAAAAATAACTTACCGGCATATTATTCCACCCCACGTTTCTTCCTCTTTTTCCTTTTGTTGACCAATAGGTCTAAACTGCCCTACAAATAGTAATCATTGCACTCAAGCAGTTAATAACACGTAAAGTATTTTCAATAAACAATAAGAAATTGCTACATATATATTAAACATTTACAGTTTTAAAACCAAAATGAGCAGATGAACCACCCAATCTTATATTACATCCAATGAAAAACTTCAAGCAGTTTTATGAATGGAAACACACGGAGTAGGCTCTAGAAAGAATCAGGTTGTGAAAAATAGCAATATTACATTAATGCTATGAAACAAGTTTCCCACGAAACAGTTGCCCACAAAAAAGAATCAGTACATTACTACATTGACAATAAAGACCTGCAAGTGAATTATTTTTAATGATGTTATTGTAGTAAAGGACAGCAAGTTACCTTTTCAAAAAATAAGAAAACACAAATATAGGGGGAAATTGTTACTTACGTATTAACATGTGTCTTGATATCCAAGTCCCTCTTGTATCCCTTTGGATCTAAATTTAAAACCTGATTCTTGAGAGGACATATCACTAGCAGCACCCCATCGTCACTACACATTTTCATAAGCACAAAGATTAATTATCTTTATAAATTATAATAATTGTAAAGGGGTAAAGGGAGAAATAACAAGAAATAGTATTTATTTACTCGTCTAGGTATGGTGGTAGAATGAATGTCCTGCAAAAAATTTCACCGAAGGCATCACTTATGTACGTCGTCACAGCAGTTGGGTCATTTAATATACTCTTTTTGCAGATCTTCGCTGGACAAAGAAATCCGATGGCACCGGCACAAAGACTCTCAGCTAACCCACGAAGACACCTGTAAATCATTAGTAGATTCAAAGCTAAATAAATTTAAGATAAATATTAAACTAATTGATTTGTATATATTTGTATGTGATTTTCGTGTATTTTTGCATCGTGTGTTGTGTGCTTTTACGTGTTTTAGGTTTATCTTTTTATCGTTTTTCTTCCTTTTGATGTTTTTTATCTCATTTGGTGTTTAATGTGTTTTTACTTTATTTTATATGAAATAATCTAATTTTGTTTTATTTTGGTGTTATAGCTCGAGAAGACAAAGATTGGATAAGCAATGTGCTGTGCTGACACTGGGTACCAGTCTGACACTGGGTTACCCAGTGTCTGAGTGATGCTGACACTAGCTGCCACAGCCTGGCTCACGTCGACTGACGCACCGTCGACGCAAATGTTCTGTTGCGTCGATCCTAGCTCTTTCGATCGACACACTGCCTGGTCGACGCGTGCAGCCTGGCCCGCGTCGACCGACGCACCGTCGATGAAAATGTTATGTTGTGTCGATCCTAGCTCCATTGATCGACGCACTGCCTGGTCGACGCGTGCAGCCTGGCTCGCGTCGATTGACGCACTGTCGACGCTCCGGCAGTTTGAGCGGTTATTTTAAAAATTCTATAAAAGGCCGGTGGTTTCTTCGTTTTCAAAGTGCTGGGATGAGGGGGAAAGGTCAGAATAACACAGAGAGCCCTCGGTTCATGCCACCATTCGATTCATGCAAAATTAGAGTTATATAGTTTGTAGATTCGTCGTTTTTATGTCGTCCGACGTTCAAGGCCGTTTCTCGCCACTGAAGATCGTTCGATGGCTGTTGCTTTCTTAGATTATAAGTTTTCTGAACTTTGCTTTGCTGCTTTCATAGTGTAGCTTGGATTTCGTTGTACTTTGATGTTGAACTTTAATAGCGTAATTTAGTATAATCCTTTTACATGTTTTCTAGTTGTTAATTTATGTTTATATTTCATGCTTGTATTGAAGTCTTCATGTTCATGCTTTGGTTTCATGCTTGGGCTGAAATTATGTTGTTGATCATGATGATGCTTGTTCGCTAAGTTTATCGTTCTAGTGTGCTTAGGGTTGTTTAGAACTATCGGGATTGACAACCCCGATCGTGGAGACGATTCCGGCGCACTAGACCCTCGCTTTTATTAATCATTTTTTTCATTGCTCGTAGATGTTAGAACACCTCAAACTAAATTAGATTGAGTGTTTAGTTTAGTTTTTATTTTCATTTCTAAGTACGTAAAATCGAACACCGGAATAGTTTCCGATTAGTCTTCCTTGTGATTCGACTTGAGTCAGCTTATCGCCTACAATAGCTCCGTTCTCTAGCGGACAAGCTTTTTATTTTAAAGCAAAAAAGTTCGATTCAATTTTGTGTGTTTTGTTGTTTGTTGTTATTTTAGGTTCCCTTCATTATTAAGGCCCGTGGATGGTTTTCGACACAACTCTTTACCATGAGCATGAATTCAGGGACGTCTCTCTTTCTTTTCCTTTGCTTAATGTTTCATTTTATACAATGTGGACATTGTATAAGCTAAGTGTGGGGGGGTTGTCCTTTGGTTGGTAATTGTTCGTATGCTTGTTTGTGGTTGATTTGAGTTGTGTGTATTGATATTGACTGGAACCTTGACGAAGTGACGTGGTGAGATGCTTTGGTTAGGATATTTAGACTTTCGTTCGAATAATAGTGTAATTGTGGGGATTGAAGTGTAAATAATCTATGAAGTCTTTTGTCCTATGTTCTATTCTTATTTCGTTCCAAAGAGTCGAATACTCTTTACTAGCCCCATTTTCAGTTAACCTCTATAGGATTTTATGTAATTTTTTTTTTCTTTTTATTTTGGAGACGTTAAAACTCCACGTGCGTTATTGAAGAATGTTATCAGTTGCACTTAGCAACATAAGATTGGAGTCAATGAACTCTCGCTTTTGATGTATGTATATTATGCTTGTTTTGTACCTCATCTTTATGGGTACCTATTAAAAAAAATAAAAAATAAAGAAAAGAAAAAAAAAGAAAAAAAGAAAAAAGAAAAGAAAAGGAAAGAATAAGTACAAGAAGAGAAAACCTTGTACAAGTTGAGTTCTTATTTTTATTTTTATTTATTAGATTGTATTGTTAAAGAGGTGTATAGATGACTGGGCTAGTCGGGTGACGATTTGGCGGTTTGAGCAGGGATAGACTTTGGCCGAGGCATGAATGGGTGACGTACATGGAGGTCAACTCATTACTTCACTACTACTGAAATCACTTTTTAAGGCGTTTTTTTTTTAATTTTAAGGCGGTTTTAAAACCACCTTAGTATCCAAAGCCGTAAATATTTACGGCGGTTTTGAAAACTGCCTTAAAAAGTTAGGATTTATGGCGGTTCTTAGGCTATTATAACGGCGGTTTAGAAACCGCCTTAGTATATACAGTTTCAACGGCGGTTTTGTAGAACCGACGTCGAAATATCAAATTAACGGCGGTTTCGAAAACCGCCGTAGAACAATACATATTTACGTCGGTTTATGAAAATACCTTCTAGAAAGTTATTTTCCAGAACAAATTTCTAAAAATACCTTCTAGAAAGTAGTAAAAAAATTAAAAAAAAAAAAAGAAATGAAAGCAGGCGTACCAAATATATTTCATATCGATTCAATGAAATATGTACAAGAATTGACATATACATCAATATTCAATCAAGAAACATATTAAGAAGAGATATACATAGCAAAACAAAGTAGTTTCTCCCCTTAGTCACCCCCAACAATTAGAGCCCGATAAGTCCTACAATGCCTTGGAAGATTGAGCAGCACGAAAGCTTGAGCAAGTAGCTGCCTTTGAAAGTCCATTATGATGCTTGACTAACAGGACCAGCGACTGGACAACATCAGCCATCAGTGGCCTGTAATCAGCCTCTGGTTGTACACACATAGCAGCAATAGTAGCAACTTGAACCACCTCCTTCGTCGGATATTGTCCCTCTAATGCCGGATCCATTATTTGACCAACCTTATTTGTATTTGTTAGCTGGGGTAAGGCCTATTAAATTACAGATACCAAATAAAAAGAAACAGAACAAACTATAAGCAGAGAAGTTGAAAAATTAAGAAAGACAATATTCATCACAATTTATAATACAAAGAAAAAAAATGAATAAGAAACCTACCCAAGATACAAGAATAGCATCACCTGAAGTCCTCTTCATATCAACTAGGACTCTACCAGTCAGCAATTCCAGGAGGACAACTCCATAGCTATATACATCTGATTTTGCGGTCAAATGCCCGGTCAAAGCATATCTACAGAGAATGAAATAAAAAAATCAGAAGCAGTTAATTTCGAAATCAAGTTAGAAGTACTTTAGATGGTGAAAGGCAAGTGTTGGTCTTTTACTCTGGTGCAACATATCCTTGGGTGACCAAAACTTGAGTCAAAACGTGTCCACTAGCTTTCTCGGATCCATGTTTTTCCATTCCAAAATCAGAAACTTTGGCATGAAAGTTTTTGTCTAGAAGGATGTTACTGCTTTTGAAATCTCTATGGATTACAGGGGGACTTATATGTTCATGGAGGTACTCCAAACCCTTTGCTGCCTCTAAAGCTATCCTCAGTCGAGATTCCCACTTCAAATTTGAAGAAACGGTTCTATTACCTGAAAATGATTAAATAAATCAGAAAAACATACATACCAGCTACTATGAGAAATGTTCTAATTAATGGTTGTTCGCAAACACATTGTTTTAATTCAATTCACCAATTACCTTAATACATATTTAACTACTCTATCTTCGAGTATAGCAAACAAAAATATAAATCGAAGGAAAAAAGTATTACAGAAAGTTTTTTTTTTAACTTCACACCATTGAATAATTAATCCATTCAACTAAAACATAAAAATAAGTGAGAATAATCACTGTGGGAATGCAAGATGGGTTATAAATCTCGGTTGGGTTATCTGATTCGTGAAAAAAAAGAAAAAAAAAGGAGGTGCTTAGGAAGAGATCAAACATATATTAACAAACTCCAGGTTAAACTTTAAAAAAAGAAGACGATAAATAATTTAACCAAAAATCAGATCCCAAACATAATACAATTATAAATCAAGGCCAGATCGAAATAAAAATTAGATTAAAAAATATAAATAATACTTATATATGATATGCAATTCCAACCATGATCACAAGACTAATGAATACGAAAGCTGAAGTTTAATCCATGCATAAAAGTTCAAAACCAGAACATATGACCTATTTGTTGAAATATGGATTTGAACACTTCATTTTCAAACTTACAGAACATAAAATATTTATACAGGATATACAGACACAAAATAAAGGTAGATCGATCAGAAAGAAATACGTTATAGGTTGCGATAAGCACATCCATATCTTTTTATTACTTACAATTCACATAACAATACACCATCACTGCTTCAATAAATGATGGCGCACCAGCATCTCCTGAATACCCAATGAAGAAATGCTCTCACACCCTAAAAGCTCTTGAAGCTTCGCATCACAATGAATGACCATAGTACTCAGTGGATCCTACAAAGACGATCAAGGTCAAGATAAACAACTTCTACTGGAAGTAATAAAATCCAATATGCGATAATATGACAGTGAGTCTATGTAGCTTAGAAAAAAAAATCAACTTAATAATAAAGTTTTTCTAAAATTTATGTGCTAAACTTTCACGAGTTTTAGAAGTGTGCTACATCTTTCTCAAAGAATTACAACAATCGAGCAGCTGAATCCCACCAATAGGTTAGTGAACTTAGTGCAACAAATAAGTCGGATCTCATCTCGTACCAATCAATGTTTCAAATTCCGGACCGTACCAGCCGTCAAAAATACTACCCAAAAACTTTTTTGCGATAATACCGGCAAAAATCCAGACAAACCCGGATTTTACAATTGTTTTGTATTTTTTTTCATTTTTTTTATAAAAATCGGAATTCTAAAGTTAATATTTATGTTATTATTAGAAATCAAATACATATATATAATTTATTCATTTATATTTTAATATATTACATTAATATTTTATATATTATTATTAAATTTAGCAATTTTTTACTTAAACCAGACGTACTGCTTACCACCGGTGGCTTGACTGGATCATCGGTACGGTATTTATAACATTGTTACCAAGTATCAATCAAAACAAACTAGAATGGGCTTAAAAAATTGGATATCACTAAACAATCACATATCACTAACCTCCAACTGGTTAACCTTTATGTAGTCCCAGACACGCCCCGAAGCCTCTGACTGAAGCATCTCCCTTTCTCCTTTTCCGAAAATTTTTGCAAGTGCATCTGATATTACCACAGGAACAAATCCGGATTTTGCTTTCCAGAATCATCTTCAACCTTCACTTTCCGATTGCCCTACAAACAGTCGAATAAATCATACTGTAAATATATATATATATATATATATATATTCACCATTAAAAAAAATATCACAAAATATGTCTCATGTGTTATCTCGCATACTCGTTGGATCTAGTGGCAAAATGTGCTTAGCCAGCAACTTGTTCATCTTGAACATGTCAGTGCTATCTGTTTCGAAGACCAATCGCAGGGCATCGTCGCAGATAATCTTCCTCTTGTTCCCCGGATCCTGAAGGTTGTGTTTCCTAATGTATGCCCACAACTGCTTTACAATCTGGAATTGAAGGCAAATCAATAATTGCTTAAGCATTCTATATAAACCGGGATAAAAGACAAAATATTATATGAACCTCTGTCCTTAGTAATGCTGGCTCCCCGACAATGGCCTGCAATTTAGGTGAAARGCCGCGTACTTTGTTCAGACCTCACYGGCCGCCTCTTCTTTTACTTCCAGCTGGGGCCCTGCAATAAAATAGATATGATTACTGTTACAATAAAATGAAAAATAATTGCAGAAGAAATTTCAGACCATATTCCAGTAAAAAAACAATAATTGCCCTAATTTTCAATATTAAATTTCTAGACCTTTTCAGTTCAAATGACAACTAATACCTGATGGAAGTCACCAGAGCCGAAACCGGCGGAGCTGCCGGAGGTGTTGCTGACGCGAACAGGGACGCACTCGATAATCCGTCGGAGCTTGATTTCAAGGTCCTCGTCCTCGGGTTTGACGGTGGGCGGCGTGTACTCAACCAGAGCTGAGGATGAAGAGGACGGCGGACGCAGAGGGAGAGCGTCCGGAGATTTGTCTGCCACCGTAACCAACTGCAAGTCGCCGGTGGCGACAGACGCCGCCCTCCCCGATTTTGCGAGTTTTTCTGTAAAACCCTAAACTTAGGGTTTCAGATTTGGGAAAATAATGGGATCTATGATCGGAAATTAATGCAAACTTTGAAAGATTGAGGATTAGATGATTGGATTGGTAAAGATGTGGAGTTGTAATTCTGCTAGGGCGCCCCTTTTCTTTCTCAAAGTCAAATGCTAAATTGGGGAGCAGAAGGGGTGGTATCGGAGTTGGCAATTGCAAATGAAGTTATGTTTGGGATAGGGTTATGTTTGTAATAGGCGTGTACCCAAAAAAAAGAAAAAAAGAAATTAATACATTTTACGGCGGTTCTACATTAACCGCCGTGAAAAGTTAGATTTAAAGGCTGTTTTAAAAAAACGCCGTAGAATATGTGGGTTTTAAGGCGGTTTTCATGTAACCGCCGTAGATTATGTCACTTTTACGGCGGTTCCTAGTAAACCGCTGTTAAAATCAGTTGCAACTGATTTTAACAGCGGTTTACTAGGAACCGCCGTAAAAGTGACATAATGC
>BMAC01000619.1:470959-486785 GCA_014905375.1 Phtheirospermum japonicum | reverse complement strand
GCATTATGTCACTTTTACGGCGGTTCCTAGTAAACCGCTGTTAAAATCAGTTGATACCCAATTTTAACGTCGGTTTTTGTGAAAACCGCCGTAAAAAGACCTTTTTAACGGCGGTTATTGCCATAACCGCCGTTAAAAGTAATTTTAAGGCGGTTTTCAGAAAACCGCCTTTAATTAACAGCCTTAGAAAGCTGTTTCTGTAGTAGTGATTTTGTATACCAAATATAAAATTAAACATAACGCATCGACCGACGCACCGTCGACGCATATGTTATGTTGTGTCGATCCTAGCTCCATCGATCGACGCACTGCCTGGTCGACGCGTGCAGCCTGGCTCGCGTCGATCGATGCACCGTCGACGCTCCGGCAGTTTGAGTGGTTATTTTCGAAATTCTATAAAAGGCCGGTGGTTTCTTCGTTTTCAAAGTGCTGGGACGAGGGGGAAAGGTCAGAATAATACAGAAGACCCTCGGTTCATGCCACCATTTAAATTCACGCAAAATTAGAGTTAGATAGTTTGTAGTTTCGTCGTTTCTTTGTCGTCCGTCGTTCAAGGCCGATTCTCATCGCTGAAGATCGTTCGATGGCTGTTGCTTTCTTAGATAATAAGTTTTCTGAACTTGGCTTATTTTTTATGATAGTATAGCTTTGGATTTCGTTGTACTTTGATGTTGAACTTTAATAGCGTAATTTATTATAATCCTTTTACATGTTTTCTAGTTGTTAATTTATATTTATATTTCATGCTTGTATTGAAGTCTTCATGTTCATGCTTTGGTTTCATGCTTGGGCTGAAATTATGTTGTTGATCATAATGATGCTTGTTGGCTAAGTTTATCGGTCTAGTGTGCTTAGGGTCGTTTAGAACTATCGGGATTGACAACCCCGATCGTGGAGATGATTCAGGCGCACTAGATCCTTGCTTTTATTAATCATTTTCTTAATTGCTCGTAGATGTTAGAACACCTCAAACTAAATTGGATCGAGTGTTTAGTTTAATTTCTATTTTCATTTCTAAGTACGTAAAATAGAACACCGGAATAGTTTCCGATTAGTCTTCCTTGTGATTCGACTCGAGTCAGCTTATCGCCTACAATAGCTCCGTTCTCTTGCGGACGAGCTTTTTATTTTAAAGCAAAAAAGTTCGATTCACTATTTGATAAGGAAAAAGAAAGCTCGTAACGTGCAAAGACTTGCACAACAGCAACACTAACCCACCCCATTCTAAATAGGCTCCGAATATCATCAATTAGCACATGAATTTTCTTCTCTCTTTTGTCATGGAAGACGATTTTCTCTAGGTCCATAGAGACGTGGTCCATATGCATGGGCATCGATAGAATCAGGTTGTGTAGCTCTTTGCGATTAGCTCCTAGAGTCTCCAAGACTACGTCATCAACAAAAGGTGACCTTGGTTTTGTTGCAGATTACTCACCACTTGTCTCCATGAGACTTGTTCTCTATTTCTTTTAATATGGACTTGTAAGTTCCTGTACATAAGGCCATAATTGAGTATAGTAAAACTAAATAAATAATTGGTGAAATGAAAACATATATTACCTCTCTTGACAGAACCAATCTGACCGGCCACTGCAAAAATCTACCTAACACTTCACTCACGTGCCGCATTTCTGGATGAGCCGTCGCCGGTAGAGGAGGTTCTGCTGCACCCTTGACAATTTCATCTACTGAGACCTTGACATGACCGGGTGACACCTTTTGATGATGCACGATCGTGTCCTCGCCTATTGGGTAAACCATCCCCTTCGCAACAACTTTTATATCCCCCAAAATGGACAGTGCCAGGCGGCACTCGATCGGACTCTATTACTCAAAGTAGCCTTTAGTTAATATTCTGAGTAAAATGAGTAGGTTTGTGAAAATACACTACATTTAATTTATACCTCAACCATAGGAATGGAGTCCCACCAACTGATTGACAACTACTATGTGGACCATCAACTCTTGATGGCATGTTGTGGTGAATAATTGGAGTTTGCGGACCTTGGTTATTCACTTGATCATACAACCGGTTGAATTGAGCTTGTAGAGCATCAAACTTGCCCTGCATCTGCTGCGTGATTTCTTGTGTCAGAGTCGCCCTCACCTCATCCACTGACACCACTCCACTCTGTTTCCTGCTTGTCTGGCTCAGTCGACCAAAAACAGACCTCACGTTCACATGGCTACCAACACCTCGCACCCGACCCAGGTGCTTCTTCTTCCCTAGAGACGCATTCAATATGTCATCGTGCATCTGCAGTAGAAATGTCCCTTCGCGGATTTCTCGAGCCTTCTCAACCTGTTTCAAGAAATGATAAACATTATTTAATATATATACTTCCAAAAATATATATTTTTACAAAAAATATAATTACCATTTTATCAACCACCCCCTTCGTTTGCTCATTCGGGATATCATAATTTCCCTTTTCGTCCTTCTTAATTCTTGCTCTAACCCAATCCAAGCTGTGATCATCCAGAGCTATACTAGAGCTGAGCAAAGCACATGAAGACGAAGATGAGAGAGGGTTTGATACAACCCACCAACCTGGTCCTAAAAAGTGCGAATGCTGGTTGTGAGACTGGCTCTCCCGAGCTTTCCTACTCTTTTCCTGGTAAACATTTTTTAGGAAAATATTAGATATATATTTTTGGTGATTTTTTTAAAAAAAGGTAATACACTGTACATGCCTTGAATTCTTCAGATTGATGATCACTAACGAATTTCTCCCACTGATCAGCTGTGATGGAAGGATATAACTGGGATGGATGATCATATTTTGGGTGTTTCCTCTTTATGAAGTCACGCACTAACCGCGACTTGAAAAAGGTCCACCTCACTCCCGCAACCTTCAGGAAGTGCTTTTTCTTCTCATCCCCTTTGATATTGAACTCTTTCTGAATAAACAAGAAACATATGTATTCATCATAAGATGATTTACTATAAAAAGTTGATTATTATATACCTGCAAATCCTACCAAATCACATCCTTCAGATAACTCTCGACGTGTTTCCACTCATCGATGTTAATATCTACATGCGACCAAACTAGAGAACCTAGGTAATTTTTGAAATTGGCAGCATATTTCCCGATGGGTTTATTGTTATCGTCGAAATCGACATGCTTTTGCTCTTACGGCTTGGCTTTCATTTTAATTCATGTCGTTGAGCCTCTAGATCTTTTTTTCACAGACTCAGACTCGTGTTCACATGGGGTTGTCGATGAATAAGTCATGACTCTGTGCCGTTAGTTGATAAAATTCTTAAAACATTAGACGAAAAATATAATTTATACGGCGATGAAAGCTAACACATCAATCGACAACTACTGTGAAGACACCAAAAGCTTTAAATAGATTACAAGAGTGAAAACAGATACTTGGATGATTCTAGCAGCTAGAGACAACTAAGAAGCATATCAACAACTTTTGTGAAGGTACTTACCGCATAACATATAGTTTAAGAGGGTTCAAATGGCTTGTGAACAGGATGTCCAAAATACGACAGTGAAATTATTAATCAAATAAATGGCATCAACCATACATTAATTCACTACAGATGGGCTTTATATATATCCCTCAAAGTACGTTCTCTAATGATCCTCATGTGGGTGTGTGAATTAATTTTTCCCATGTTTTGCAATAGGCAACAACTAAATTTAATATAATAATTAAACATGTCATAAACATTGGTTATGGATGGAATTAAGAGGTCCGATCTTAAACATAAATACTGAACAAATACCTAATCAACTTGAAAGGTCTAACTTTAAAGGTATTGATCCTATCTGAAAGGTCTGAGACCTTTAAAGTTCTTAGTTCCAACCACAATTACCAACTCAAAGAGTTTAATTTTCTACACCTGAACAATACCCAAACATGTTAAATAACGAACTGAATAAGTACTAAAACATACATTCTTGCACAATTTGTAGTAGGCGAGGATGAAAACTAGGCGACAGGGAATCTACGGTGAACAGCAGGCGATGGGGAATCTACAGTGAACAGCAGGAGAGGTTGAATGAATCGTCCAAACTTTTCTAAAATGTTACTTCTGAATATCTGGCGGATTTTTGGAGTGGGAAATATGAAAATTTTGGACTAAAATTTAATTTAAAACCTAGTTTTCATGTATTTTGGGGCAAAATTGGACTTTTCAGAGGCTACGAGCCATGCGGGTTCGAATCTCTCCCTCGCCCAAAAATTGCCGAATTTTACGAGTATATGCATTGGTTCTACAAAAAGAACTGATGCTCATAAGTAATAACCGATGCCTATAATAGTAAATATTAAACAAAAAAAAAAAAGTCCCGCGTTCCCCTGCCTCCCAGAAGCAAACATTATCCCTTCCAAACCTCTACAATGTCTTGAACAGAAAAATGGATCTTCCCCAAGAAATCTTGATGGACATATTCTTACGCCTCCCTACAAAATCGATAGGCAGGCTCAGGTCTTTATCAAAAACATGGTGCAACTTGCTCTCCACCCCACAATTCATCAAATCCCACCTCGCTCGAGAAATACCCCGGCCAAGAATATCTCACTCTCATCACCCCATCTAACACCATTCGCTCAATATAAATCATAAAAGGCAACATTAGCACCATTTCAAGAGAGCTCGACTTTCTAGGTGTGTGCAGATTGGTTTTGGGCTCATGCGATGGGTTAATACTGCTACTCAGTCTAACTATTGGGATGGTTTTGGTGAACCCCATTACTTTGGAGCAGGTGGGACTACCTCCTCCACCTCTGGTTAGGGGTGAGACTACCCATGTCGCATGTGGATACGGGTATGATAGTGCCAGAGATAATTATGGGGTGGTTTTACTTTCTTATTGCGATTAGGTTTATGATGGCCCATTCGTGTCTAACCGTTGTGATGGTTCATATGTGTACTCTGTGAAAATGGGTGTCTGGAAAAGGCTTAAGACCTCGCCTTATGATAATTTAGTAATTTGCATCCCCTGCGAAAGTTTTTTCAAAGGGGCTATCCATTCGCTGCATTATATGATGAGTGAATTTGGAAAGCTAGAGTTTGTAATAATTGCTTTAGATTTGGTTACCGAGACATATTTCGAAATTACTCCACCTGTTGGTGTCAATGTGGTTTGAGAGTTTTCAACAAACGCACTTGTGGTTTTTGGGGGATGTCTTTGTTTGGTGGATAGGGAAACCGGTTACCAAAGAATGGATGTTTGGCTTATGAAAGAGTATGGTGTGGCAGGGTCTTGGACGAAACTCAACATTTATTGTAATGGAGTTTTGTCTTGGTTCACGCCTTTGTGTTTTGTTGGAGATGAGGAGGAGGAGGTTGTTTTGATGGCTGGAGATCAATTGGTTGTTTATATTGTTAAATATAGATCATTGAGGTCCTTGGTCGTCGATAATGGGGCTTATGATCAATTTAAAGACAAATGCTACTTTACGGAGAGCCTCGTTTCGCCCTTTTGTGGTCGCCAGGGTAATTTTTATTGGCAATAAAATTTAAACATAATTATATCTTTTGAAAGACTTGTTTGTTCATTTAATTCTAAATTTTGACTATCACAAAATTAAACACCCATAAAAGGTACGAAATTTGATTGAGTAATTACGAATTCTAAAATTTTAGGGCCAGAACATAAATTTTATAAAATTTAGGGTGCAATCTGAAAATTCCTAAAACTTTTTGTAATAAATCTATCATATTTAAGTCTAAGGGTGCTATTTCGACAATCTGTTGGAAATGGCATGGAGGCAAACATCTAAGTTCACTGTGGGAAGAGGAAAATGCAATTGTGATGATGATGTCGTTTGTCAGACATCATGGACCGATCTCAATCCCGGGAGGAGATATATAAGTTGTCCAAGATTTCGTGTAAGTGTTGAATTTCTTTCCTATTTTTAGATATTAGGGCTAATAATTATTTGGGGGTTTGGGGGTTTGTATAAGATGTTAACATGGGGTCGATTGATTGTAGTTAAAATAAATAATACTTAAGATTTATGTGGGTCTTCATTTTTCGTAGTTAAAGGGGTTGTTTGCATTAACTTTGATTGGAGTAAATAATATTGTAGGAGACTGAAGGGTGCAATTTTTTCAAATGGCTTGAGGACCCACTGTGCCCAAGAGCTACTCAAATTATTCCCGGGCTTTTAAGATGAGCAAATAAATTTGAAGCTGAAGTTCACGCGCTGGAGGCTGACGTAAAGAGACTTGAATTAGATGTGAAGAAGCATGAAACAAACCTGAAAGCACTTGCAGCTGAAAATTGTAAGCTTGAAGAATATGTTAAGAAGAAGCAAAATTGGGAACGTTGGTTGTGCACGGTGCTTTTGATTACTTTGTTTGTTATCTGGATCAAAAATAGCTAAAGGTGTCTCTAGAGTGTATGTGGTGTTATTGTGTTGTACGGCGTTTATTGTTTGAATTTATAGGGTTCCAAAACTGAGAAAGGTAATTTGCTAATGTGATTGTTCCGTTGTTCATGTGTTGGGATCGGGAGAGTAATGTTTTTTAATCGAAGGATAAAGTAATCCAGTTTTTATGTTTCTTATTTTCCAGAGAAGTGAGAAAATGGAATCTTAAATTAATTAAGCAACTCTCAATCAATTAATCAAACACAGGGTATTCGTTAATAAACGTTAAGAGAAGAGAACAAATAAACCAATCTTAAAGGTTATTAAAAGCATGACATAATAAAAAGGCTATAAAGTAATTAATTTTTGGCCTCATAACAACCATTACTGCAAAAGATTAAGCATTCACCATAGTATTACATCTAATGAACATAGTCCAAACACATCTAATTCCCCATTACATCTGATTCCATCCCAAACACATCAAAAATTGCAATGAAAAAACACAAACTAAAGATGGGAGATCCACGAAATGAAGGGCGAAGTTTGAGTCGAGTGGCAAACATAAGTCTTCAAGCATCTCCTGGCAGCCAGTAAGAACATGGCGACCATCTGATGCCTAGCTTGATACATCAACAACCCAACGTCGATCAGCAAACCCTAGAATTGTAGCCTTAACCTGATGACCATTACCTCCTGGGACCACATGCTCAGTCCAGAAGTCCTTTGGAATGGCCTATAAAAAGCTCGCATGATTAGAAGCTGCTAACGTCATATTAATAATTGGTGGAAAGTGTATTAGTTGCAGATAAGTTAAAAAATCTTCAACTTACTATTCATCCACACTCTAGAACAGTCTTCGATACTGGTACTTTGAAAGAAGGAAAATGAGTCAGCTCAATGTCAGGATCTTTCACACCTACAAAGCGATTGCTTGTAATGCCTTTGCCGTCAAAGACTATTACGTCAAAAATATAAGGCTCATTATTTATGAAGACAATGGAATATTCCTCTTTAATTTTTTTGTCATCCACAAAACCGATCCTCTCCCCTGTGAACCGCGCCTACAATAAACAAACAAAAAAAAAAGAGTATAAATGCAAACTCTCAGTCGTATCTATTTTGCAGAAACTTCAAAAACACATCAAGAATGACATTATTATATACATACAAAGAAATACAATTCATAATCAGTCGTATCACCGTCTTGAACACAGAAGGACACAAATAACACAAACTGAATAAAGGTACTTAACACGCAAAGTTGTTCATCAACAAACTTTAGTTAGATATGGAGAGAACAAACCTGGTCAACAACTTCACCAAACAACTCCACCGTGACATCCCAAGTCTGCCCGATGGAATTGTGCAATTTAAAATCCTTGCTCGGAAGCTCTGGAAAAAAATGGACAATTTTCTGCGGGATATGCTGCAATTGTGTTGACAATTATTCAGAATTACAAAAAATCATACAAACAAATAATAATCAGAAAATATATAGAACAGAAAAAGAAGAAAAAATGGATGAAATAAAATCACATATACCATGAAACGTGACATCGGCATGAGGATGGTCTTGGTAAATGTCAGAATTAAATTCATCCTTAATATGGGAGAGAAGATAATTTTCTATGTTGCAAGATGTTTGGGGGTTTTTTCAAGGCCGATTTTGTGTTTTCGGAGGTATATATCGTAAAAATTAGGGTTAAGCATCGGTTGTTGGACAAGAGCCGATGCATATTCATCGTTGGTAAGAAAACCGCGGGAAAATATCTTAAACAAGGTCAACCAATATTATATGCATCGGTTCGTTTCATACAAACCAATACTACGGACATACTTTAAGCATCGGTCCTATTAGTAATAACCGATGCTGCTGTTAAGATATTAAGAAAAAAAAAAAGAACTTTAGATGGGATACGGGCAGGCCCTAGCCAATCTTATTAAAGATCAAAGCCCGGGCCACGTGTCATGTCCATCAAGCAAAGTAGTTCTAGGCCCAATCGATCCCAATAGTGATTCCCGGATAGGGGTTGATTCCGAATGGCCCAAGGGAGGAGAACATTTTTAATTTGCCAAATTTCCTCTTAGAAAAGCGATGTGGGATAGGTGGGATTATGCAGTAAAGGCTGGTGGGAAGGAATAAAACGCATCTATCAAACCTTGTTATTACATTGAACATTGTTCCTTTTCATGTGGTGTCCTAAATTATGATGTATCCCAAACGATTGTTGTTAATAATTATCAATTTGAATGGCTTTGTAATTTTTTGTTTTCGATAAAAAAAAAATTTGCTGGTGGTTCAAGTTGCTTTCTTTATCCAACTGTTTGCTACCATTTGTTTTTGTTTTTATAAGGATCGGTTATACATCTCACTTCAAAACCGATGCTTAAAATTTATCAATTACATCGGTCGGTATATAGACAACCGATGCATTTAATACTAGCACCCAAATAATTTTCAGGCTCACTGGGTAGCTCGACAGCACTTCGTCTGATCAAAATAATTAAAGTATTCATTTTTTCTGCATGCATAAACATTATTTTTTTAAACCTACTTATTTAAGAGCAAATTAGACATTCCAGCACAAAACTCACAAATTAGGAATACCTCGTTAATATACTAACAGTCATATGATTTTCTTGTTTTGCCATTTGCCACAAAATGTATATTTTGCATGTTTCCCAATAAAAAAAAAAGGTTGTCTTCAATGGATATCTGCAGGGAGTAATCATTTCATATAATTAGTAGGGTGTCAATAGCATACCATTTTCACGCAAGATGAAATTATGATGAAAGGTGGTTTGTGGTTTGAGGTCATGTCAATTAAATGATCAATTTCACAGTCTTTTGAGTTGCACAACCTCTTAATTTTTCTATTTAAATCTGCCATCACAATAGTTTCAACTCACTTTTCTCTTTTGTAATCCTCTCCCTTCATATTTTCTCAGATTTCCTTAATCATATATGATGTTGAGCTCGGGGTTCAGAAGCAGCGACGACGAGGCTGGTCCATCCGGCCTCGTCGAACAACTCGAGGCGGAGATAGTCCGCTTCAAAAAAGACTTTGTGGATCAATTATTCCACACTGTTGAAATTCTTCTCGAAAGCTAACACTATGAGCAAGAGAGGGATCGCTTGGCAACTGAGAACGAGGTGTTGAAGGAGAAGCTGAAGAAGTATGAAGATAAATGAACTATTGTTGTGTTTTTTTTTTTTAATTTTTTTTAATTTCCGTATGGTTTATTAATGAAATTTCCATTTTGTGTTGATATCCTCTACCATTATTTTTCCATTTTCATCCTTTCTTGATGTTGTGGTTGATTATCTATTTTGTCATTATTGTAAAATCTATTTTTGTTTTTTTTTTTTGGCATAAATAATTCTATGCTTATTTCTGTTTCAACCTTTGATTACAAGATACATTTATTAAAAACAGCATTTCGTTGGTATATACATATCAATATTGATCTAACAAACTATATTCGTTTAAGGATATATCTGAGATGCCAAAAAAATGCAAAACTTTAGACACACTTCAAGCATCGGTGCTAATGTTAATAACCAATGCTACTGACATATTCTGGAAGAAAAAAATCAAGAAGAAAGCTTATTGTTTAGGCACGGGTTTGAATTTTATGGGTAAATATACACCCAAAAAAATCAATATTTACAAAATAAACCTATTCAAAACTTATATTTATAATACAAACACTTCCAAATCTCATACTTACACAAGAGATTATTACAAAAAACACACTTGGGATGTGGCTTTCAACCGCATTTCACTTAGGTTAAAACTAAAAATCTATTCTTAAACTGTCAATATGAATTTACATAGTGTCTTTCATAACTTGCTATTTTGGTAAAAGAACCAAATCCACCAAAACAAAGGGAGCTCCACTAATAACAAAACCAGACTGAAACAACAATAAAAGGTGTGTGTGTTTTTTTTCTAACCACACAAAAAAATAATAAAATAAAATAAAAAACACAATGAGCAACCACCATGGAGATGAAGACACAGTGATGAGTCGATTCTTAACCCCGTATGAAGCTGCTTCCAAGCAAAAAGATGTATGTTTATAATTGAGATAAAAAAATCAGTCAGAAACAAATGGTATAATTTATTATGACCAAGTAAATTTCACCATCCCAAAAAATAATCTTACACGTTAAGTGCATTAATCTTTGTTTTCAATCCACTCTCCTTCTCCATGGTCATAACGAATTAACCATAACCTAAGGTTATCGGAGGTTCATTAATATCAATGGAAAATGGTGGGGTTTCATCGAAGTGGTCGTACTCGTCTTCATCTACGACATCGTTAACACCATCAATACTCATTTTGCTGTGGAGGACCAGAGACCACCTAGAATCGGCAGGATGAGAAACATAAAAGACTTGTTTTGCTTGTGATGCAAGTATAAATGGATCATCCCGATACCCCAACCGACCAAAAACAACCGAAGTGGATCCCAAATCATCAACCCTCACACTCCGTCCGTTGTCGACCCAACTACATCGAAAAAGAGGAATCTTGAACAATTTATAGTCAAGTTCCCAAATTTCCTCAATGACCCCATAGAACAACATAAAATCATACACTGGTCCTTTACCTTTCGCACTCGAATAATCGCTCGTTAATGCAACTATTGAGACACCACTGTTCTGCAGCACACTTTTGTCATCCTGACGTTTCGTGTAAAATGTATACCCAATGATGCCATAACCTTCATAACACCTCACATGTGAATCAGGGCCATATGCTAACCACTTGACTGTTTTGGTGATGTTATAAGGTGTCCTAGATAACTCTTGCATTACTGTTTCTTTGAACCATTCATAAAATGTGCGATTATGTTCTCTAGTCACCCATATTTCATCCCTCGAAGGGTTCTGCTGTTTTAAAATGGACATGTGCCGGTAGAGGTATGGATGGACCTCAGAAATGTGTTGCAATATGAGTTTGTGTGCCTGGATGCGCAATTCAGAATTTGCAAAGAATGCTTTGAGCCCAATAGTACCTTTTCCTGCAAGCCTTCCCTCGTGGCGAGATTTAGGAATTCCAATAGTTTCAAACCTCGCCAAGTAATTTGTACGAAACTCAATTACCTCCTCGGCAGCGTAACCTTCAATGATACTCCCTTCACGCTGAGAATGTGATAGGCAAGAAATTGTGCTTTATTTAATGGTTTAATTCCTATATTTTCATGTGTTTAATATTCTCATATATATTTATTTCTCGCATATTTATTATTATGACTGGAGGAGCACCAATTGTGTATTTCTCTCTTATTTTGCAGTAATTAGGTGCTAAATTGTTGAGTTGAAGAATGCATGAGAGTTGAACGAGGAAACGAGAGACAAAACGAGTGAATTGGCAAAGAAAGGACGATTCTGCACTTTCTAGATGGGTTACCGCTGGGATAAACCGTTATAGAAAGTGCCGTTGAATGCTGCCTACAAGAACTGATGTCGTTCGATGTACCTGCCTACGGAGCTCTCTGTCGCTTCAGTCCACGCGGAACCGATGTTAATCGACGCGCCCGCCCAGCCCGGCGCTGGGAGTCCTATTTCTGCGAGAAAACCGGTATAGAAAGTGCAGGAAACAGTTATGGAAAGTTCTAAACCGACATAGAAAGCGTTGGAATCCTATTTTACAAGGGAACTTGTTCTCCAAGACATCTAAACCTATAAATACCTCCCTTAAACATCAAAAACGTCTTGAACATTAATCCTAGGGTTCCAAGACACTAAAAGGAGTCAAAAAACACCCAATTCAACCATCCATCAAGAGTTTGAAGATTGAAGACTCAAGATTCAAGATCTAAGCTCTCTTATCCCTTTCTTATCTAGAATTATGTTCTTCTTATTTATTTTTCTTCTTTTATTTTTATTATTATTTGTTATTTTCTTATTTGTTTCGTTATTTGATTTTAATTGTTTTCTTTAGTTATTTAGTTTTCTTAGATTAATTAATATTCTCTACCACGTTTGTTATTTTATTTAAATACGAATTATCACAAATTAATCCACACTCCTCGTGGGATCGACCCTTGCTTGCCGCTGCTACTAGTTAGTAGAGGAAAGTCGAGGACTTTTATAAATAATATTTTGACGCTTCGACGACGAGCGGTCAAATTTTGGCGCCGTTGCCGGGGAGTGGCGCGTTTAAGTTATGATTTTTACTTATTTATTATTTTACATTTTTTTTAATTTTAAAAAAATCAAAAATCTTTAAATTTTCTTTTGGGATGGCAGCGTACTCTCACCAATTTTATGATTATGATGCTAGGTATGGAATGGAGAGACAACCTTTTGAGCATGACGGATCGCGCTTCAATTATCAATATCCACAATACTATCCTGAGCCATTGGTTGAACAAAATTCCGGACCATCATTAGAGGAATTGGTGAAATCACTTGTGGCTAGTACTTTGGAATTTCAGCAAGACAGAATTAACGCTGGGATCACTAAGCGGACTATGGAAAGGATCCCTCCGGTTCGACCATGCAGATTGTGTCAAACATTTGATCATGTTACCGATGATTGTCTAACACTACGAGCTAGGGTTGAAGCAAATTGAAACTGGCAACGAGAGTATGACCCTTATCCTTACGAGCCAAGATGGGGGGACTCTCCAAATTTTCAAAGGAGACAAGATTTTTCGGAACAATATGATAACCGTCTCCAAGCACAACAAGTGTACCCAGAGCTCGTAGAGATGGTGAAAGCCATGGAATTGACCTTGGAGTTCCAACACGACTTTCGATCTAGTTTAAAGAAGTTAGAAACTCAAATGAATCAAATGGCAGACCACCTAAGGCAGTTGGATGTGCAGTTGGAGGAGCAATCTTCGTTTGAATCTGAGGTGAACATGGAGGGTGTGAGTGCCATTATACCGCAAGATGTGGAGGAATTCAAAGCTCCGGAGGTTCTAGCGCCTGAGTTAGAGGATGAATACGAGATGGAGGAAGAAGAAACAAGGCGGACACGTGATGATCATAGTCTGCCTGAGCTTACAAATAATGTTCCTAATTCCATCGTTTCTCCTATCGCAGTCGAGCCTACGAATGATTCCATCATTTATCCAATCGAAGATGAGCCAAAGCCAAAGTTGACGCCATCATGGACCGAGTACCAAGTGATGAAGGAGGATGAGGAGACGCTTGTGCGTGTTGAAGATTTAGAGGAGGTGGTGACTACGATCCTTCCATTTGTGGTGGTGAACGAATCTACTTTTACCAAATTTAATGAAGAGCCACCACAAGACCGAAAGGATCCAGTCAAGCACCCAACGGAAGAGACGTACGAAGAAGTAATTTTTGAGAAGGAGGAGACCAGTGAGCTTCCGTTCGTGGTGCTGGATGAGACTATTCTTGCTAATGCCTATAAGAGGTCACCACAAAGTCGGAAAGATCCGGTTAAGCATCTAACGTCAAAACGGATGCGAATTATGGAGGATGAGGTCATTAGCACTCCGTGTACTTTGAGACCTCCACCAAAACCCCCATGGAATTAAGGGGTAGCACGTCGAGCCGACGACGTTAAGAAAAGGCGCTTGTTGGGAGGCAACCTAATGTTTACATTATTTTCTATTTTATTTTTATTTTGTAGTTTAAGGGAGAGAAAGCTTGGTTGATTTGGATGATTGGGCCATATTAAAAAAAAAAGATCGTCATTGGAACCGAGACCCCCTCGACATTTATCCCTGGTGATTTCTTTTCCTTGCTCTTCCCTTTTGATTTATTTGCTTGTTCTTGTGTTGTGTTCGCTTGAGGACAAGCTAAAGTTTATGTTTGGGGGAGTGGGAATTAATGATTTATTATTAGGGATATTGTGCTAAAAATTGATAAAATTTTGAAAATTTTTGTGATAAATTCCGGGAACTGGATTAAAAGGTTAAAAGTACTCGCTTGAATTGCTTTGATGAATTATGTTTCGGTTAAATTTTTAGTCATCATTTGATTTAGAGGTCAAGGGTACGTATGTTAGTGCTTTTGTGATTCATTTGTGGGGCGTCAATTCTAGATTATTGCATTGTTGATATGTACTTGTGGTTTCCGTACTCAATATGAGTTGTGTGAGGCCTTGAAGTTGGCAGTTGAGTGATGATATCTCGTTAGTCGAAACAGAAGTCAAATAAAGTCCGGTTGGGGTATACCGGCATGGTGTTAGTTGAAAATTGAAAAATAAAAAAAATTCAAAAAGAATTAAGGTGCCGAAACAGCTTCCTATCCGTGTACCAAGTGCAATTCGCTTCAAATACTAAGGGCGAAATCCAATGAAGATGCTAGTAGCTCAACAAATTCATGCACATACTCAAGTGGCGCAATTCAACCAAAATCTCAAACATGGCGGAGGTGAACTAAAAAATTCAATTACCAAATCAAGACGATCCTCCTATCCAGCGTCGAATCATTATCAAGTCAAGTCAAGAACGGTAGTGCGGAGCTGCGGGCCTCAATTAAAAAAAATAAAAATAAATAAATAAATAAATGGGAGAGGACGAGATATTTGATCGTGACCAATAATGGATAGAGTCGAACTATTGAGTAGCGAGGGGGCACCATAGTACATTGACGTAGCGTATATGAAAAGGGGTTGCCTAACTGCTGGGGTCACTTGAGTCAATACGTGAAACGCTTGCGATTTCTATAAACATAATGGTGTCTAGAGTCTGGATGAGTTCATTTGATCAATTCGAGTGATTTACTTATATTATATTTATTTTGTGCTTTAATTCTGATATTTCTTGAGGACAAGCAAGGTTTAAGTTTGGGGGAATTCGATAGGCGAGAAATTGTGCTTTATCATGTGCTTAATACTCTTATATATATTTATTTCTCGCATATTTATTATTATGACTGGAGGAGCACCAATTGTGTATTTCTCTCTTATTTTGCAGTAATTAGGTGCTAAATTTTTGATTTGAAGAATGCATGAGAGTTGCACGAGGAAACGAGAGACAAAACGAGTGAATTGGCAAAGAAAGGACGATTCTTCACTTTCTAGATGGGTTATCGCTGGGATAAACCGTTATAGAAAGTGCCCTTGACTGCTGCCTACAAGAACCGATGTCGTTCAATGTACCTGCCAACAGAGCTCTCTGTCGCGTCAGACGCGGAACCGATGTTAATCGACTCGCCCGCCCAGCCTGGCGCTGGGAGTCCTATTTCTGCGAGGAAACCGGTATAGAAAGTGCAGGAAACAGTTATGGAAAGTTCTAAACCGACATAGAAAGCGCTGGAATCCTATTTTTACAAGGGAACTTGTTCTCCAAGACATCTAAACCTATAAATACCTACCTTTAACACCAAATTCGGGGGGAACATTAATCCTAGGGTTCCAAGACACCAAAAGGAGTCTAAAACACCCAATTTAACCATCCATCAAGAGTTTGAAGATTGAAGACTCAAGATTCAAGATCTAAGCTCTCTTATCCCTTTCTTATCTAGAATTATGTTCTTCTTATTTA
>BMAC01000619.1:404969-470775 GCA_014905375.1 Phtheirospermum japonicum | reverse complement strand
TTATTATTATTTGTTATTTTCTTATTTGTTTCGTTATTTGATTTTAATTGTTTTCTTTAGTTATTTAGTTTTCTTAGATTAATTAATATTCTCTATCTCGTTTGTTATTTTATTTAAATACGAATTATCACAAATTAATCCACACTCCTTGTGGGATCGACCCTTGCTTGCCGCTGCTACTAGTTAGTAGAGGAAAGTCGAGGACTTTTATAAATAATATTTTTGACGCTTCGACGACGAGCGGTAAGAATGATTCCTCACAAATCCTTTTAATATACCCATGTACCTCTCGAACGGGTACATGTACCTCAAGAAAACCGGCCCACACAACTTAACCTCTCGAACTAAGTGGACAATGAAGTGCACCATAATGTCAAAAAACGATGGAGGAAAAAACATTTCAAACTCGCATAAAGTTTTAACAACGTCGGCCTGCAAATCATCTAATATCTCATGATCAATAACTTTACTATAAGTTGCATTGAAAAAATGACAAAGATTTGTTATGGTACGCCTCACTTCTCTTGGTAATGAGCCTCGAATTACAACCGGTAGCATGTGCTGCATTAAGATATGACAATCATGAGGTTGCATACCAACCAATTTCAGGTCCTTCATTGAAACGAGCTTTTTAATATTCAAAGAATAACCAGAAGGAACCTTGATTTTTTATTCAAACACTCACAAAGACTAATTTTCTCTTTTTTTGACATTGTATAACAAGCTGGAGGTAGGTAAGTTCGCTTGTCAGTCATTTTTGATGCTAACTTCTCCCGGATCCCCATTTCCACCAAGTCTTGTCTAGAGTTAATACCATCTTTCGTCTTACCCAGAATGTTTAATAATGTTCCAATAACACTGTTACATACATTCTTTTCAACATGCATCACATCTATACAATGTCTAACCAACAAATGTTCCCAGTATGGTAGACCCCGAAATAAGGATTTCTTCTTCCAACCACCCATTAAGATAATTTTAGAAAGTTTGCCGAACTCAACATCAATATCTTTAACACGATTGTTAATTTCACGTCCGGATAATGGCGATCTAGCAACTCGGTCCAGAGTTTTCCCATTGAAAATCTTTTTTTTTCCTATAAGGATGCTGACTTGGGAAAAAGGCCCTGGTATCCATGTACACATTTTTTCTACCATTTTTCAGCCAAATACTACTTGTCTCATCTTCACAAATCGGGCATGCCTTAGCTCCTTTATTTGCATAACCTGACAAGTTACCATAGGCTGGAAAATCATTGATCGTGCAAAATATCATAGCTCGTAAGGTGAAGTTTGTTTGAGTATAAGCATCAGACGGTCACACCCTCGTTCTATAATTTTTTCAAATCCTCAATAAAAGGTGTCAAGTACACATATATGTCATTCCCTGGTTGTTTAGGTCCGGATATCAACAACGACAGCATGATGTACTTGCGCTTCATGCATAGCCAAGGAGGAAGATTATAAATTGTTAAAAGAACTGGCCAATTACTATGACAACTTCTCATGTTTCCATGTGGGTTCATTCCATCCATGCACATTCCAAGCTGAAGATTTATATTCTCACTACCGAATTCGGGAAACTTACCATCAATGTTTCTCCATTGCGGAGAATCGGATGTATGTCTTAGTTTTCCATCCTTCTCCCTTCCTTCAGCATGCCACTGCATATTCTTCGCTTCCTTAGCATTTGAAAACAACCGTTTGAATCTGCGAATAACTGGAAGATAGTACAACACCTTGGCCGGAGGTCCTTTTTTATGTACAAGCCCACCATCCTCACTGCCTGTTTTTTATAGCGCGATTCCCCGCATTTTGGGCAGTCCCGCAAATCCTTGAATTCATTCCGATATAATATGCAATCATTTTGACATGCATGTATCCGCTCGATCTCCAGACGCAATGGGCACAACATTTTTGTCGCCTCGTAGGTTGAAGTGGGAAGCTCGTTGTCATCAGGAAATGCTTCTTTTTAGAAGCTCTAGTAACCCCGTGAAACTCGTATCACTGCATCCACTCTTTGCCTTTTGGTTATACAGATTAAGCATGAACGATAACTTTGTAAATTTACATTTAGGGTACAATGGTTTTCCAGCATCAACGGATAGTCTTTCAAACGCAGCAAAATTATTTATATCACCTCCTATATCATGCAACATTTCATCTAATCGATCACTGTCTACATCCTCGTCGTTCTCTGTTTTACTATCACTAGTATCATACGTAGATGGAGTTGTCGAGTGAGCTATATTATCAGTCGGAGGTAGAGTTTCACCATGCCATATCCATCGTGAATACCCTTCTTTAAAACCACGACGTATCAAATGGCTCTTCATTTGGTCCATATTTCGAAATTGTCTCAGATTTTTGCAATCAACACAAGGGCACACAATCGTTTCCGAAGCAGACTTAGCTTTATTATCCAAGGCAACCTTAAGAAAACTCTCACCCCCTTGAATATATTCAAGTGTATTACGTTTACCATACATTCAACTTCGATCCATTATCTACCGCTGCACAATTGAATTAAGAACTCAATAAAAAAACTAACAAAGAAATAGAAAGTCAATTTACCAGAAAATATAAATGCATGTAATTTTATTCATTATTTATTTTTCTTATTAATTACTTTTTTTGTTGTTGTTATTGTTATTCTGTTTTCTTGACAAAATATATATAGTGATAGAATTCATATTATATTATAATTAACATTGAGATATAAAATTCAACTAATTATAATTATTATTATTATTTTTTTTATTATTATGCAAAGCAAACCAAAGTCGACTATCGAAAGACAAGTGTTCCCCCAACAACTCATCTACTGTTTTAACTTATTTTGTAAGAATTATTTGCATTACATCAGGACTTGCATTTCAGCTATACATGTATGAGTCAGCTGAACTTATTTGTAGTCCTTAAAGTTAAAAACAAACCTAAACTTTATTTATTCCTTACTATTAAGTAGCACAGTTCAAGAAAAAAGCACACAGTAATTTAAAATAATAATTTTTATTCCAATTAACAAAAGTCAAAAAAGTTACAAATGCAAGAAATAGAAATAAAAATTACAAATGCATGAAGAAAAATCAAGCGTCGGCAGCCTTCCTCTTCGTTCTCACCTGAGCACGACCAACATCATCAATAGATTCGAGCTTGGAGATGGAGAGTGCCACCTCACCCCAATGAGCATTTATACTGCTCAGAATGTTGGTGATTGCTTCTAACTTGTCGGCTACATTCTGCATGTCAGCGGAACCTTCCTGCATTTGCTTCATCATAAGGACAATTTGTTTTTCTTGAGTTTCCATTAGTTTGCGAAGCGGTCCCGAAATCGTGTTGTCAGCCATTATTTTCTTGAGATGGAACTTTAAATTTCAATTGCCAGAAAGGTGTTGTGAATATTAATATTTTCCACAAACAGGGGTACTTATATAAACAAGTTCAGTGCACCTCTTTGAATTCTCAACGCCTTTTCAATTTTCCGATGCATCATGCCTTTTCAACTTCCAGGAACAACACAACCGCTTGGAATTCTAAGTTAAATAAATATTAATGCTGCATCACGCCTTTTCGGATTAAATGCAGATAAATTATATGTAAAACAATAAATGCAAAAAATAAATACATACCTTGATCAGACCAATTTGCAAAGAGACGGTGGCACAAAGATGCTGCACAAATAGGGAAAAATAAGCTGGTAGGTTTTTGGTTATTTCGAAAATTTCAACTGCAAATTCAATAACAAAGATGAAAGATATTTGGGTGGAGTTTTGAATTTCCGTTCATCAATTATAAATGTGAAGATTAAATTCAGAATTATGAGTTTTTCTACTAATTTTAAAACTGACGGCATTTTAGTGAAGACAGCATTACACAATATACATCGGTTGTTGACAGAGCGACCGATGCATAATGTATTAGGCTAAAATAATTAGCATCGGTTTCGAAAATAAACCGATGCTATTATTATCATACCAGACTTTAATTTATATATGCATCGGGTTCAGTAAAAAACTGATGCTTAATGTTTTGAAATTTTTAGGAACCGATTGTTATTCACTTTTTTCCCGCGGTTTTTTTCCAGATTGGAATTCCTTAAAAGAATCGCGCGAGTAATTAAATTTTAATAGGCATCGGTTTTTCAACAGAACTGATGCTCTCATTTGGTTCTAGGCATCGATTGTTCTACAACAACCGATGCTATTTATTTTACAGAAATTTTGGATATTTTTATTCTGAAGTGCATCGGTTAATGTCATAAAAACCGATGCTTCATGTTTTGAAATTTTTGCTCAGACAGTTTTGATCACCTTTTTCCCGCGAATGGCGCGTAATTAAATTTAAATAGGCATCGGTTCTAACAAAAACCGATGCTGGTGTTTGGTTATAGGCATCGGTTGCTCTACATGAACCGTTGCTTATATATTTTTTGAATTTCTTTCTATTATAGGCATCGGTTGATGTCCAACAACCGATGCATATTTATTTTTACTGGATTATATAGGCATCGGTTGTTTGACCAAGACCAATGTCTATTTATTTTAATGAAATTTTTCGGTTATCTTATTATTATACGCATCGGTTTCTTAATAACAACTGATGCTATTAATAAATAGGCATCGGTTGTGTAAAAATAACCAATGCCTATAACTTTTATTTATTACAAAAAAAAACCATGTGACTATAGGCATCGGTTTCTTGTTTAGAACCGACGCATAAAACTTTTTTTAATTATAAAAAAGACCCTGCGCGACTATATGCATCGATTGTTTACAACAACCGATGCCTATAACCCAGTTCCGATGGCATTTTTTGTAGTAGTGATTTTCTATCGGGAAATCATAAAAACTTCAATATCATCTATATCTCGAAACCAAACTCTAAGTAACTAGAAATATTGTATGTTTTTGTTACTTATTCATACTCTAGAATATATTTCAATGGGCTAAATGGTACAACATATTCACATAGTTTCTTTATAATATAAATGTGAATTTTTTTAAGAAAAAAATATAGAAATAAAATAAATGAATCTTAAAAAATAAAAATAAAACCAGTTAATTTGATTGGTGTTGAAAAACTAATTAGAATCACAGTGTTACGATAAAAACATAAAATGACGATGATGATGGTCTGAAGATGATGATAATTAAAACATAATTATAGCAGTGTTACGATACTAATCAGAATCGCTATCCCCTATTTGCAGATCATCATTTATTTCATCTTCACTCGTGATATGATCTTGTTGTTCAACATGTTCGAACTCGACTAGGGTGTCATCCTCTATGTCATCCATGATGGTCCCCACGACACTGTCACACACATTCTTCTCTAAATGCATCATGTCGATATTATTTTTCAAGTTATTACTGGACCATTAAGGGAGCTCAAAAATAAACGTTTTTTTTTTCAATTCAACTCATCTGCATATTTGCGGGTCTTTGCACCACCATAATTCTCATGTTTCCCAAGTGTTTTTGGTCTAACTCGATTTAGCCTGATCAATATGCCTGTCATTGTTTTTTTTTACTGGAGGGTTCTAATATTCTGGTACACCATTGAAATCACGCGAACTTCTCCATCTATGGTGTATGGGAGGAAACATTCTAGCACTAAAGTACACTACCTTTCCCAATACACGCAACGATAGGGCTTCATCATTAACTGTGAGACATGCCATATAACCTTGCTTGATCCACCCTGACAGACTACTTCTTGCAGGAAAGTCACTAATAATCCACATTAATGCTGCTCGCATACGAAATAGACCACGATTTTTTGTGACAGCATCAATTGTGTCCACGTTGTTTGACCACATAAATTTCAATTAATCCACAAGAGTTCACATGAATATGTCAAAATCTTTTCTTGGTGATTTAGGTCCAGGTATCAATATTGTTAACATCAAACTCTGAATATGTCAAAATCTTTTCTTGGCAAATCGTTACTCATAAAACCTCACTCAAAATCCTTTATCTTGGAAAATCTCTTACATGCTCCATAAATCACCAAAAATCTTCTTAGTGTGTCACAATTTTCTAGATATAATTCTGTGTTTTTTGAGTCTCATCTCAATCTTTATTTTGTTAAGGATCAAGCTACACACAAAGTGGTTCTCCAAGGTTCTTTTAAGAATGGTCTTTACAGCTTTGATGTTCAATGTGTCAAGTCCCCTGCACCTACACAAGTGATACCCACTAGTGTTTCCACCTACTCAGCTAGCTTAGTTCAAAATAATAGGTCCAAAAATCTGGACTTGTGGCATTCTAGACTAGGACATGCTACTCATGATATTGTAATCAAAGTGATAAAAGATTGTAATGTTCCCTTTGTTAATGAAAATAAGTATCCTTGTGGTTCTTGTTTCCAGTCTAAAAGCCAGGCTTTACCTTATATTGATTCTGAATCTGCATATACCACTCCATTAGAACTCATCCACACAAATATTTGGGGACCACCTCCTGTTACATCTTCCACTGGCTCACAGTATTATGTTTGCTTCATAGATCACTTCACCATATTTAAATGGATATATTTTTTAATGGCCAAGTCTGATGTTAAATCTGCTTTAATTTATTTTAAAAACCTTGCTGAAAACCAATTTTGATATAAAATCAAAGCCATACAAAGTGAATGGGGTGGGGAATTCAGAAATCTAACTCAAATTCTTCATGATTCTGGCATTGTACATAAAATATCTTCTCCCGATACTCCAGCTCAGAATGGTTCAGTTGAACAAAGACACAAAACCATAGTAGAAATAGAATTATTAATGATGACTCATGCTCACATTCCACTTAGATTCTGGGATAATTCTTTTAGCACTGTAGTTTATATATTAAATACCAGTCAAGTCCATCAAATATATGTCTCCACTTCAGATGTTGCATGGTCATAAACCTAACTACAGCTCCCTTAAGACCTTTGGCTGCTTGTGCTATCCCAATCTTGGACCATACGACAAACGCAAACTGGAACCTAGATCCTTAATAGGCACCTTTCTTGGCTTCACAACTAAACATAAAGGTTTCAAAGTCCTTTTACCAATGGAAAGGTCATAATCTCTAGAGATGTCATCTTTGATGAAAGTAAATTTCCCTTTTCCATCTACTCCAACCAACAAACACCTCTGCTCAAGAACAATCCTCCTCCTTCTATCACCTAGGACCTCCAGTTTTTAAGTTAGATACAACTTCCCAAATTGCCTCACCCATATCCAACTCTAAAACTGATGATCACTCTCCTCTCCATACTCAATCTCCCAATCACAATCAAGGACCTATAAATCCTCCTTCTCACACTCACTAACCATCACATACACCCTCATCCTCTCATCAACCCATGTCTATGTCCTCTGATTCTACGCACACCCCAATTCCTTTGTGTGTGAATTTGCCATTTATGAATTGTTCTCCACCTATTTCTGTTACCAACAATGCAACTAGAGCGCAGAAGCAACATCATATGGTTACCAGGTTAAAAACAGGCAATCTCAAACAAAGGGCCTTCACTGCTCATGCCTTGAATTTACAGGAACTTACCTCATTTTAGGAGGCACTCTCATACCATCTTTGGAAACAGGCCATGGATGCTGAATATCAAGCCTTGCTTCACAACAAAACCTGGACTCTTGTACCTGCTCTATCCAACAAGTCCATCATAGGCAACAGATGGATTTCTAAGCTAAAACATGCTGATGGAAGTTTTGCTAGATACAAAGCTAGACTAGTGGCAAAAGTCTATAGTCAAACTGCTAGCATTGACTTCTCAAAAACCTTCAATCCAGTGGTGAAGCCTCTACAATAAAGATTGTGTTGTATTCAGACACTCACTACAACTAGTCTGTTAGGCAACATGACATTAACAATGCTTTTCTTCATGGACAAATTGATGAAGAACTATACATGTCACAACATCCTGATTTTGAACTCCCTTCTTGTCCAACACATGTATGCAAACTAACAAATTCTCCGTATGGCCTCAAACAGGCTCCTCGAGCCTGGTTTTTCAAGCTAAAACAGGTTCTATATACTCTTTGCTTCTCAAACTCCAAGTCTGATCACTCTCTGTCATTTTGATAACTGCAAATAAACACCTCTTGAATTTGGCTTCTAGTCTACATAGATGACATTTTGATAACTGCAAATAACACCTCAGCGGTCTCCCAGGTTATTACTCAGTTTCACACATTTTTCTCTCTCAAAAACTTGGGAGAGATCCATCATTTCTTAGGGGTTGAGGTACACAGAACAAAAACTGGCATGCATCTCTCACAGACTAAGTATATCAAAGAGTTACTTAATAAAGATAAGATGTTTGAGGCCAAACCAACACCCACTCCTACGGTCACATCTCCTATCTTGTCCAAGCATAATGGTGCTCCCACTGTTGATATATCCCTTTTATAGAAGTATAGTTGGCTCACTGCCATATACAACAATAACTAGGACAGACATTGCCTTCAGTGTAAACAAAGTATGTCAGTATATGCAAAATCCCCTTGATACTCACTGAAGAGCAGTCAAAAAGATCCTGAGATGTCTAGCAGGAACTACGACCTAAGGCATTAAATTTACAAAACAGTCTGGTGTACATTTGACAGGTTTTTCAGACTTTGATTGTCCATGCGACCTAGATGACAGGAGGTCAGTTACTTGTTTATCTGTCTTTTTAGGACGAAGTCTCGTCTCTTGGTGCTCCAAGAAGCAATCATCTATATCCAGGTCGCACTGAAGCTGAATATCGAAGTTTAGCTCACATAACAACAGAATTAGTTTGGTTTCAAGCTCCCTTTTCTAAATTAAAGGTTAAACCATCTCAAGTTCCAACAGTTTGGGTAGAAAATCTCAGCACCATATCTCTTGCGAGCAATCCTTTTCTCCATACTAGAACCTAGATTGAAATTGATTTCCATTTTGCTAGAGATCAGGTTGCTGCAAACAAGCTGAGAGTGCATCATGTTCCATCCTTTTATCAGATAGCAGATTCACTAAGTAAACCTTTGAGCAACTAATTCTTCACTCGGTTAAGAAATTAGCTTCAAGTTCTGCCTCTAACCTCGTTTAAATTGAGGGGGCATTATGGAGTAGAGCGACCAAAAGAATTCAGGTCGCATGAGTGACGACCTGATCAGCGACCTGATAACATATGTCGCATGAGTGACGACCTGATCAGCGACCTGAAAACTTCAAGTCGCGTGAGTGCCGACCTGAAAGGTCGTATGAGAGGTCGTCATAAGAGCCCGTTGTGATTAGTTGGAGCCTACACTACATCAGATGATGTCAGCCCTAATTCAGTACATCCAGCCTGCTGCAGCTGTCAGATTGTATTCTAGCAATATTACCCACTCATTCTAGGTAGCCGTTGTCAGGCTGTACTGTAGCATTTTTAGCCACATATTCTAGGATTGCTATAGTCATGTGTATTGCTACAAATAGTTATATACTTCTCAGATGATTGTAATGCATTAATGTATTCAACAGTTTCTATAAAAAACTTGTGTGGTCGCTACCTTTATAAACTCGCTAAGAGCTCGCTACCTTTCTATCATTTTCGCATAGTATTCTCAACATATGACAAATATGGGGCAATAATTTTACATTAGATGTACTGTTATTACTACTAGTACTAAAATTGAGACTTGGTTAAGGGGGGAGGGAAAGGAACCGAAAGTGAAGTGGAATTTCTAAAAGTGGAATTTCTAAAAGAAGAAGAATCAGTGGAATATTTATTAAAAAAAATTTAAGATTGTTTGTAGATAAGTTGAGTGCCGATTATTATGGTGACAATTATTATCATTATTGTATTATTGTAGAACCTAGCTAATATTGTATCAAAACACAAAATCAAAAAAGTTAGTTTAGAAATTTTACATCGTCGTTTGACAAAATATCTCATTTTTATTAATTTTCTTTTCCTCAAATGAGATCAAATGGGAAATGGCACGGGTTAATTTTTTAGTTTGTCAACCTGGTGGCTTGCTTTGCTAGCAAGATAATGACAAATACTAATATCAAATTTCCCACCTTAATCTTTTGGCATCCGTAAGATCAGTCCCGGGGCAAATTTTTAATTGTTTGTGTTATTATGAAGGGATATTTTTCTACTACTTGCACCCCAACTGTTTGACTAATATCGCCTGATACGACACAAGTAAAAAAAAAAAGTACTACTTTGATTAGATTACTTGATTTTGATTATTATACAATTAGTGAATTATTTGATAATAAAAACTGAATTTTTGGAGATTATAAACTAATTTCTTAGATTCCAACCTTAATGGATATTTCAAATATTTTACATTTCATTCTAATTTTGTTGGAGTTTTTTTAACAGTATACTACACCATTGATATTTATATTAGAAATTCTTACAAATTTAATAACGTTGAAATTTGGTTGTTTTCCTTTATGGTATTCTAAACGGGCGTCAAGACACTACAAGAAAAATGAAATTAAACAAAAAATTGTCGGTAAATACTAAGAAAATTATATTTTATAGGCAAATTGTGGTCGATATAATATTTACTAACAAGATCTAAAATTGTCGATAGAATACTTACATAATTTTGTTGGTAAAAAATGTTGGTGAATTGTCAGTATTATTTGAGAGAATATGTGTTTTTTATTTTATTGGTGTTGATAATTATAAAATTCAATCACAAAATAATTTTTATCCGTGAATTTAATTTATAAGCAGTTAGTTTTTTACGATGAAATATCTTACTCAACTCTGGATTTTGTAACAAATATCATCTTTTCAGAAGACAAAACAAAATGGAATCCATAAACTTCGACCACTAAATTACAAGGTATCATATTCTTTAACATATAGAAATACATGGAAGCATATATACATGATACAACAGCTACCAACTGACATTATTAATTCTAATTTCTAATTCTTGCTGTCTTATTGTATTCTGACTCGTGGAATCATTGAATGGAATTCCATTATTGGGAGGAGACAGCGATATAAAATTCGGACCCAAATTGTAAAAGGTCAACTCTGATTGATTATGACATTAAAGTTGACTGCAATTGAGAGTTAGAATATTAATTAATTAGGAAGTAATATGATAAGTTAACGTAAAAACAATCCGGAGTTTTTGGAGAAAGTGGCATAATCTTGCTGGGCCAACATTGCTGGTTATTTATTTCTATTTTGTTTATAAAATATGAATCCTAACCTTGACACTTGTCTTTGTTTGCTTAATTCAATAATTTTCCTATGGAGTTGAGTTTGGTGGACACGTGACTATCACACTATCACACTATCACACGACATCCCTTGTATAGTTTCGTTTATAAATTTCTTCAATTTTCTCAGTTATTTTGAGAAAAATTAATTTACAGTCGTTTAGTGAAGTTTTCATTAGAAATCAGTCATTCTTTATTTCACTTTTTTTTATTATATATTAATATTACATTCTCAATAACAAAAACTCAATCAAACAATCAGCTTTGATAAATAGAATTTATAGATCAATTAATTGAACATACAAAAGTAAAACTAATCTAGATAAGAATTACTAATAGATACAAAAGACTATTAAAAAAATATTGGTTAACAAATCTCGTGCCATTGAAATTAATCATGAAAGCCGATCAAAACAGATTATATCTAAATAATGCGAGACTAGATCTTTCAAACGGATACCAAACAAAACGATACACTATTTATTAAATAGATAAAAAAAATCAACTTATTAAGGGACACAAACGTCAACGTAGAAAACACGGCCGCTCGTGAAGTAGACGAACATATACTAAATAATAATGTGAAAAATATAGTTTCCCTCATCATCGAATTTGAGCGAAGATGGTAGAAGATGATGATGGTGGCTATAATCTGAGACCGCCCACTACAAAAAAATTGTCGTTTGCTGACGAATTTTACTGACGGGCAGAAAAAACGTCAGCATATGCTGACGGCCACTGACGGACGGCATTTGCTGACGGCTTTTTGACGAACAAAGGCCATCCGCGAGTATCCCACGTCAGCAAGTTGTCATCATTTTAATTCAGCGATAGACTTGCTGACGGGCTCCTTTGCTGATGGTTATCAGTCCTTCAGCAAAATTAAAAAAAATATTGACGGTTACCGGTCCGTCAGCAATATTAAGAAAACTAAAAATAATATATGCCGACGGGTGTCGTGCCCGTCAGCATTTCTGTTTTAAAGCAGATACATATCCCCATCTCACTGCAGAAACAGAATAGAAAAGGAAGAAGAAAGAAAAAACGCAGTCGTTGCCCTCCGCCACGCTCGCCGTTGCCCGCCGCCGCAACCGTCATAGCTCCCGCCGCAGCCCCTGCCCCAGTCGCCGCTAGCCTCCTCCGCTCGCCTCCGTTCTATCATAGTATATACAAGCTTCTGGGGACTCTATTACCGAAAAGATCACACAATGGAATAGCCTTACCTAAAGTCAATGAAATATCGCCTGGTGAAGGTAATTTCATGGTATAACCAATAGTCAATTTTTAATAATCAGATTCAACTAGATGGTAAGCGTACATATCAATCAATTGTATGAAGGCCAATATTAGAACATCAAAATCCCGCCCAGCTGCCCGCTCACCACAGCACCAGTTGCCGCCCCAGTCGCCGCCCACAAGGTAAATTCCCTCCTCTCTCTTTTTTTATTTTTGTAATTTTCTTGAATTATTTTATGAATTAAGGTTTTTTATTTTCGAAGATTATATAAAATAATTATATTATTGGGGTATAATTTAGGTATTATTATATAATTAGGGTATAATTTAGGGGTTATTTTATAATTCGGGTTTAGTTTAGGTATTACTGTATAATTAGGGTATAATTTAGGTATTATTGTATAATTAGAGTTCAATTTAGGGATTTTTGTATAATTAAGTTTTAATTGAGGTATTATTTTATAATTATTGTTAATTTAAGGGTTTTTGTATAATTAATATTTAATTTTGATATTATTGTACAACTATGGTATAATTTAGAGGTTATTTTATAATTAGAGTTTAATTTAAGTATTTTTGTATAATTAAGGTTTTATTGAGATATTATCGTATGATTATCATTAATTTAGGGTGTTTTTGTATAACTAGGTTTTAATCTAGGAATTATTATATTATTATGGGATAATTAGGGGGTTTGTATAATTGTAATTTAGGTGTTTTGGTATAACTAGAGTTTAATTTAGGGATTTTTCTGTAATTAAGATTTAATTGAGGTGTTATCGTATAATTATCATTAATTTAGGGTTTTTTGTATAATTAGGGTTTAATTTAGGAATTATTATATAATTAGGGTTCAATTTAGGGGGGTTTTGTATAATTAAGGTTTAATTTAGGTATTTTTGAATAATTAGAGTTTATTTAGGAGTTTTTGTGTAATTAAGATTTAATTGAGGTATTATTGTATAATTATCATTAATTTGGTGGTTTTGAAATGTCGTGGTGATCGGCAAGTTGTGTTTAATTAATATTTATGTTTTGATATATATGTTGAGATTGGTTAGGGTTGGCGTCGGTGATGACGTGGTGTACGACGCCGGCCGGGAGGTTTCGTCCCTCCAATAACGGATTTTAATTTTTTTTCAAAATGTGATGGTGGTTTTAAAAAGTGCTGGTTGGGGTTTCAAATGCCGTGGTGATCAGCAAGTGAATATTTTGTTTGATTGAGACTGAGATTAATTAATACTTTTGTAGTTGCATTAATTATTACACTGTTTATTTGATTGATAGCTGCTTGGTGCAACTTATGAATGAAGTTGAATTTACAGATATACCTTTTGCATTATATAGTCGCACCATTTAGCGTGTTGTACTCAAAAGTCATTATACATTAATTAAAGTCACTATGTACTATATAGCTTACTCTGCCAAATTATAACAAAAAACCGTGTATGCTTGAAAAGACGTGATATTAAAATAGAGCTGACGAGTGTTGAAATATCACATCACGGATTTTAAGAGCGTGGTTTAACATCAATAAGTATAAAATATTTATACACTGAAACACTTACCTTATACCCGTTTGGGATTTAGTATCAAATTGAGAGTTTGATACTAAATTTTGAATCGTCCAATGATTTGGACAGTTTGAGAATGTGATTGTAATGTGATTATCTTACAGAGTATGTATTTTGTGGACTTTTGAATTTCGGTTTCCATCTCTCCTTTAGGCTCGGATGCAATGCAATATATGTATACTTAGAGAACTAAGGAGAGGTGCTGCCAAGATTCGTAGGTTCTCAAATGCATAGTAAGATAATTTCATTACTGAACATCACATTCTTGAATCACTACAAAAGAAAAATAGTATTTTACCGAGGGAAACCCGAGGAAAAGATTCCCCTCGGAAGTTTCAAGGGAATTACCGAGGGTAAACTTTACCGAGAGCATTACCAAGGGATTATACCTTCGATAATAGTCCCTTTGGTAAATCCCTCGGAAACACGGTGCCATTGTTTGCCGTAAAAAATTACCAAAGGTAATACCGAAGCCTTTCCGAGGATGTACTTACCGAAAGAATATCCCCTTCGAAAATACCGAGGGGAGCAATTTCCCCCGAAAAAAACGACGGGAAGATTTCGAGGGGAAGTCCTTCCCCTCGGTTTGTTTGAGAATAAAGAAAAATCGTAAAAAAATATTTGATAAAAAACCGAGGGGACTAAATTATTCTTGATTTTTTTGAGAATAAAAAAAATTGAAAAAAAATAATAATAAAAAACCGAAGGAAAGAATTCCCCCTCGGAAATACCGAGGGGGATTTAATCCCCTCAATTTTTTTGAGAATAAGAAAAAATTATATAAAAACCGAAGGAATTTAGTCCCCTTGTTTTTCGATTTTCTTTATTTTTTTAATTAAAGAAACCAAGGGGAAGATTTTTCCCTCGGAAAAACCGAGGGGAATTAGGCTCCCGAGGGGAAAATCTTCCCCTCATTTTTTTTTAATTAAATAAAAAATCGAAAAAAATAAAATAAAATAAAAGAATCATAAAAATAAAACAAACGCTATCATTTTATGCACATGGGGGTGATTTTCACCCGATTCTGATTGAAAAATATCAATGAGCATGTGCGTATTTACACGTGTCGTGTAATTTGACCAACAACCAAGATACGATAAATCGATCGATCAACTTGTTCGGTTGGAAATACGAATCGACGAAGCGTCGCGATTTTTTGAAGGTGTCAAGGGGTGTGTCTCGATTTCATGGAAACACGAGGATCGGGTGTTGATTGGTAAATACGCATTTCTATTTTTTTATTTTAAATAAAAATTCGAAAAAAAATAGAAAATGCGTAAAATTAAAAAAATTCTATCGTTTTACGAACGGTGTGGCACAGGGTGCATCTCGATGTCATAGAACTACGAGAATCGGGTGTTGATCATTAAATACGTGTTTTCTATTTTTTTCATTTTTTATAATTAAAAAAACCAAGGGGAATTAGGCTCCTCTTTGAAATCCCGAGGGTAAAAATATCCCCTCATTTTTTTAATTAAATAAAAAACTCAAAAAATAGAAAAATAATATAAATAATATAAATCCTATCATTTTATGCATGTGGGGTGGTTTTCACCCGATTTCGATTGAAAAATATCAACGAGCATGTTCATATTTACACGTGTCATGTAATTTGACCAACAACTAAGATAAGATGGATTTATCAACATGTTCGGTTGGAAACACGAAGCGACGAAGAGTCATGATTTTGTGAAGGTGGCACGGGATGCGCCTCAATGTAATGGAACCATGAGAATCGGTGTTGATCTGTAATTACGCGTTTTCTATATTTTCTGATTTTAAATAAAAATTCAAAAAAAATAGAAAATGCATAAAACAAAATCCTATCTTTTTACGAATGGTGTGGCATGGGGTGCGTCTCGATGTCATAGTACCACGAGGATCGGGTGTCGATCGTTAAATACGTGTTTTCTATTTTTTTTTTGTTTTTTTATTTTTCTTTTTAATTAAAAAACCGAGGGGAAGATTTTCCCCTCGGAAAAGCCGAGAGGAATTAGGCTCCCCTCGGAAATTCCGAGGGGAAAATATTCCCCTCGTTTTTTTAATTAAAAAAATTAAAAAAATAGAAAAATTATAAAAAAAATAAAACAAATCCTATCATTTTATGCATGTGGGGTGGTTTTCACCCGATTTCGATTGAAAAATATCAACGAGCATGTGCGTATTTATACGTGTCGTGTAATTCGACTAACAGCCAATATACGATTGATCGATCAACTTGTTCGGTTGGAAACGCGAAGCGACAAAGCATCGTGATTTTGTGAAGGTGGAACGGGGTGCGTTTCGATGTCATGGAATCACGAGATGTTGATCAGTAAATACACGTTTTCAATTTTTTTCAATTTTAAAAAAAATCAAAAAATAATTGAAAAAAATATGAATGTGTAAAAAAAAAAAAGTCCCTATCATTTTAGGCACGGTGTGGCACGGGGTGCATCTCGATGTTATAGAACCACGAAGATCCGGTGTTGGTCGTTAAATACGCGTTTTTTATTTTTTAGATTTTTTTTCGATTTTTGTAATTAAAAAAACGAGGGGAAGATTTTACCCTCAGAAAATCGAGGGGAATTAGGCTCCCCTCAAAAATCCCGAGGGGAAAGTTTCCCCCTCGTTCTTTTTATTTAAAAAAATCGATAAAAAAAAGAAAAAAGACCGAGGGGATTAGTTTCCCCTGAGAAACACCGAGGGGAAGAGGCTGTCTTCGGTATTTCTGAGGGCAATATTGCCCTCGGTCCCATTTAATACAGCAGCAGGGACAGCCCGCTGCACTCTGCACTCTCGAAGAAAAGAAAAGATTTTGAGGGCAATATTGCCCTCGGTCCCATTTAATACAGCAGCAGGGACAGCCTGCTGCACTCTGCACTCTCGAAGGAAAGAAAAAAAAAGCACATTTGAGCTCGCCGCCACCACCGCTCTCCGCTCGCTGCTCGCCGCTTTCCCTCCACAGCTGCCGCTCGACGCTTTCCTTCCACAGCCGCCGCTCGTTGCTCGCCGCCGCCACCGCAGCAACCCACCACCGCCAGCCAAGGTACCACCTCGGAACCCCCTTTTTTGTTGTAATTTGTATTTTAGGGTTTATTTTAGAATTAGTTTTAGGGTTTAATTTATAATTATTTTTTATTTTAGGGTTAATTTTTACGATTAATTTGATGGTTTAATTTATAATTAAGGTTAATTTTAGAATTAGTTTTAGTGTTAATCTTAGGAATAATTTTAGAGTTAAATTTATAATTAGGGTTAATTTTAGGATTAGGGTTCAATTTTAGAATAATTATATGATTAAGGTTCAATTTAGAAATAATTATATAATTAGGGTTCAATTTAAAAATAATTATATAATATAAATAATATTCAATTTAGCAATAATTATATAATTAGGGTTCAATTTAGGAATAATTATATAATTATGGTTCAACTTAGAAATAATTACATAATTAGGGTTCAATTTAGAAATAATTATATAATTAGGGTTCAATTTTGAAATAATTATATAATTAGGGTTCAATTTAGAAATAATCATATAATTAGGGTTCAATTTAGGAATAATCATATAATTAGGGTTTAATTTAGAAATAATTATATAATTAGGGTTCAATTTAGAAATAATTATACTTGGAGTTCAATTTAGAAATAATTATATAATTAGGTTCAATTGTACAATTATCTTTTAAACTGTATGCGATGTTGGTTTTTAAATATCGTGGTGATCGGTTATGTTAATTTAATGTATGTTATGGTTTGATTGTCACTGATTGATGTTGTGAATGATTTGGGTAGATGTCGGTGATGACGTGGTGTACGGCGCCGTCCGGGAGGTTTCGTCCCTCCAATAACGATTTTAGAAACTTTTTTAAAAAATGATGGTGGTTTTAAAATGCTTTAAATTGATCGTGTCGATGGTTTGAAATACTGTGGTGATCTGTACATGCATGTTGTGTTTAACATATATGTTATTTTGTAAATATTATTTACATGATGTGATTTATTGACTGATGTATACGTCTATGATGAAGTAGTTTACGGCGCCGACCAGAGAGGTTTCATCCCTCCAACAACAGGTTTAAAACAATTTAAATTCACAATACAATCTTTCTATCTACACTCAAACAATATACCTTAGACTCATTTGGTATTTAGTATCAAATAGAGATTTCGGTACTAAATCCCGAATTGTCCACTTCTTTGGACAGTTTGAGAGTGTGATTGTAAGAATTTTGGTTCAGTAGCTCTCTTTTGTTCTCGGGTGCATTGTAATATATGTGTACTTAGAGAACTAAACCAAGATGTTGCTGAAATTATTAGTCAACAAAAATTCATATACTAAGACACTGTTTTACTGGAAATTCACGTTTTCGAATGGAATAGGGCCCTTACAAAGAATTCAATCATTTTCTAGCCACCAACATGCTGCCCAATTTTTGATAAATCAATATAACAATTGTAAAATATTAGGATGAGTTCCAATCGTAGTTGGATGTACAAACGAGTCAACAACGGCTTTTTATCCTCACAATTCGTGGATGGAGTCGAGATCTTTATTGAATTTGCTCAAGCACATTCTGCTCATAAAGACGTACAGAGGCTGAAGTGTCCTTGTAATCATAGTAGATGTAGGAATAAAAGGTTTCTCGACAATGATGAGATTAAGTACCACTTGGTTAGACACGGGTTCGAGCCGAATTACTTTAGATGGATTTACCACGGAGAAAGCCATCCCGCCACCTATGGACGCCATTACGATTTTCATGCTGGAGGACCCTCTTACATCCCGAATGAAGAATCATCAAACGCGTACATTAATATGGTTCAAGATGCATCTGGTCCCGATTTTGACGTGGTTGCCGTCATGGAAGAGTCGCCGAACCCTGAGGCTCAAAAATTTTACGACATGTTGAAAGCGGAAAATCAGTCAATGTATCCGGGGTGCGAAGGACATACTCAGTTGTCATTAGTTTCATGTCTCATGAATTTGAAGTCAGAGAATCACATGTCTCAGAAGTGTTATGATCATTTGAGTGAATTAATCAAGGAGATTGTACCGAAAGACAATCTTGTACTTAATAACTTCTGCAACAGTAAGAAATTGCTAAGGGGTATAGGCTTGTCGGTCGAGAAGATAGATTGTTACAAGAATAATTATATGATCTACTAGAGATACGATTCGGATTTTACAACTTGCAAATTTTGCAATGAACCTCGGTTTAAACCCATTTTTCAAGGCAAAACAAAACAACAGAAGGCCCGCGTCACGTAAAAGAAGATGCTCTATTTTCCATTAACTCCTCGTCCGTAAAGGTTGTACGCATCTAATGCTACAATAAAAGACATGAGGTGGCATGCTGAACACTTGGTTGAAGATAATTTATGCGTCACCCATCCGACTCAGAAGCTTGGAAATATTTCAACCAGACTCATCCAGGTTTCGCGGCTGAAACTCAAAACATGAGATTGGGTCTTTGTACATATGGTTTTCAACCATTTGGAAGTTTGGGCGCACAATATTCATCATGGACCATCATAGTTACACCCTAAAACTTGCCTTTGTGGATGTGCATGAAAGAGCAGCTCATGTTCCTCACCATTCTTGTACCAGGACCAAAGATTCCAAAAAATAACTCGATGTATTTCTGCAACCTCTAATCGCCGAATAAAATCAGTTGTGGATGATTGGGACTCCCTCGTACGATATATCTAAGAAACAAAGTTTTTAATTTCGAGCAGCCCTTATGTGGACAATTAGCGATTTTCTTGTGTAATCTATGTTGTCCGCATGGAGTACGGTCGGTCGAATAGCTTGTCCTTACTGTATGGAATGGTTAAACGCCCCACTCTTAAGTGCAGTGGGAAGCAATTGTGGTTCGACAATCACCGGAAATTCCTTGAATGCGGCCAACGTTTTCAAAAGGATAAATGACGCTTTTAAAAAAGAAGATCTGTCGAGATTCCACCGCTGGAAGTCCGCTCAGGGACAGAAGTTTTGGCATAGATAGAAAGATTGGGGCTTCTGAAAGTCACTGAACTAGATGCAGCACTCGTTAATGCGTAAATATCCAGAACGTCTGGTTGGAGAAAATGAAGAATATTTTGGGATTTTCCATATTGCAGGACAAATCTAATCCGCCACAATTTAGATGTTATGCACATCGAGAAAAATGTGTTTGACAATGTTTTCAACATGGTGATGAATTTCAAAGCGAAGACCAGGACACATATAAATCAAGGGAAGAGTTGAGTAAGAATTGTAATCATTCGGAGCTGGCGCCAGACGGATCGGGAAAGTTCCCTAAAGCCTGTTACACACTTGATAAGCCATCAAAAGCTGCATTGTGTGATTAGGTCAAATCCCTTTGATTTCAAGAAGGGTACGCATAAAATTTGGGGCATTGTGTCGACAAGAAGGAATCGCGTTTGATCGGGATGAAAAGTCATGATTGTCATGCATTCATGCAAAGGTTGATACCAATAGACTTTCGTGAACTGCTTAATTCAATATGTGGAAGGCTTTAACCGAATTGAGCATGTTTTTAAAGGATTTCACATCAACAGTCATTAGCACCGAAGATATGAGTCGTCTAGAAATTGACATTCCGTTTATATTGTGTCAACTAGAACTGATCTTCCCTCTAAGTCTTTCTGACTCAATGGAGCATCTGCCCGTTCATCTTGCGTATGAAGCAAGAATTGTTGGTCCAATGAAGTATAGATGGATGTACCGTTCGAGAAGTATCTTCGCAAACTAAAGAATAGTGTGAAAAATAAGGCGAGTGTTGAAGGGTTGATAGCAAACGCATATCTGGTCGAAGAGGCATTGACTTTTAGTTCGTACTAATTTGAAGATCACGTTTCAACTAAAAGAACAAATTTGCCTAGAAATGATGACAGTCAGAATGGTGTGGATGACGCTGATGAAATTCACTTGGTGTTTAAAAAATATAGGGAGACGTTTGGTACAAAGGGAAAAAGATTCCTAACTTATACAACGCCGCAAGGATATACGTGTTGCTAAATTGTGACGAGGTCCAAGAATATGTTAGGTTGTATGAATACTCTTTCCATTTATACTGTAAATATATATATATATATATATATATATATATATATATATATATATATACTAATATTTTTTTACTCAATTGTCTAACGAATGATATAGTATTTACACGATGAGCATTCAACGTCTCCAACCAAACATTACTGATGATAGGCTCAATGAAAAATTGGAAAATGAATTTTCCAATTGGTTCAAACATTACGTAAGACGTTCGATAACGAGATGCATATCATTTAATTACCGTATGTATTTATCTAATATGTTTCCTAAATTAAAAATAATTCTTCAACATCATAGGCTAGAGATCGTTCGAACAATGTGATCAACGTGAACATTAGGAGCCTAGCTGAGGGTCCATCAAGATGTGTGAAAACGTATACCGGATGTAAGATAAATGGTTATATATTTCACACAATGGAGCACAGATCTAACAAAGCAACATCAAGCAGTGGAGTATGCATTAAAGTGTCAAACTATGGGGCAACAGAGTATGATTATTACAGTCGTCTCATAGAAATTTTGCATCTCGAATACACCGGCAGAATGGAGAAAAAACACACTATTGTTCAAGTGCGAATGATTTGATCCAACCCCTACATGCACAAAAGTTCATCCACATTATAAGCTTGTTGATATCAATTATAAGTGTAGGTTCAATCAATATGAACCTTTCGTACTTGCTTCCTAAGATGTACAAGTATACTATTGTGCATACCCAAGTTTGAAACTAGACAAGTTGGACTGGTGGGCAACGTGTAAAACCAAGGCGAGATCAAATGTTAAGTTTATCGAGATTCTACCAGAGCAATCATTTCAAAAGGAAGTTGTAGATACAAGCAATCCAATTCAACTAGACGATGTCAATTTCCAGTTGCACGACCCCAATGATAATAACGTGCATGATCTTAGTGACGAGACAGATGATGATGCAGAAGAAGAGTTACTCACCGATCAAGATACAGATCAAGACACAGACGAAGATGAGTTTGGTGATAACTTTAATAGTGAAAGTTTCAGATCAGATGATTAGTTTGGTTGAAATATATGTAAATTATTCATATTGTAAAACACTCTGTTTTTTTAACTAATTTATTTTATGTATGGATTTATTCAAATGGTTTATATATAATAGATACTGGTATTTTATAAAATGCCTGTATTATCTGATGATTTTATCAGAATCGAGAGTTCATGGATCCAGCAGCCTAGGTCGATCGGATATGGGGTAAGCTAATCATTTAGATGACTTCGATGATGATTGCGTGGGCATTGGTAATGATCATTCAGCGCCGACCGCGGATACCACGACACCGACACCGTCCGATGTGGATACATCCTGATGGCATTTGGGCTCACCATGGATGGGAGTTCATATCTTTATCGCCGAGAAGAAGTAAGTAAATTAATAATTTTAAAATTTTAATTGTGTTATTATTAAATTATATTTGTAACCACAAATACAATTACAGGTTACATAGCAGAGAGGCCAGGCTGACCAATGTATTTCGAGAGATTATGGAGAAGGAGTTCCATCCCGCCGGGTGGTAGTATAAGGTAATCCCTAAGGAGACTAGTCGACTCTGGTGGGACATGTTTTAGGTAATTATTATTTTATGTCAAGATTTATTAATCTTTACTGTAACTTGAGAATCATATCAATTGAATTATAATTATTGTTTTATTTTGTAGGATAATTTTTATTGGGACATGGACGAGTATACTGTAGAGCAGATATAGAAAGCATTAATCCATACGATGCAGGACAAGTATGGGAAGTGGTTGAACGAGTATAAGCAGTATCGTGATTCTCATGCTGGTCACCCACCGACATGCGTTAACGAGAAGGTCTGGAGGTAAATAATTTTTTTATATGTTTTCCTATTAATTAGAAATTTTTATTTATTAAAGATAATTTATATCATCTTATATCATGCATTTCAACTAGGGTTTGGAATGTTGAGTGGGATAAGCCCGAGAACAAGAAGAAGTTCGAGTAGCGCAGCAAGAACAGGAGGAGTGAGCATGCTTGTCCGGGTACTGGGATGTCAAAGCATGGGGGGTGGTTTAGATCTAGTCGAAATAAGTAATTTCAAAATATAATATATTATTTATTTTATTATTTTTAATGTTAATTATTTGATAATTTTATTTGGATACAGGAGCGGGAGACGGGTGCGCTAGCCAATACGTACTAGGTTTTTGTACGTACGCACAAGAAGGACGATGTCAAGTGGATCGATGCGAGATCCAGTAATACTAATGTGAGTCTCTTTCTTATTTTTAACTTGTTCTTTATTTTTAATGTAGAATTTACTAATGAGTTGTATTTCAGGAGGAGTACGAGCGATATATGGATAAGGTACGTGCATCTTCACACAGGATTGGGACCACGAGGTTGACCCTGATCGGGTTTATCTCGACGTCGTTGGGCCGAGTAAGGGTCGACATTACGGCACCGGCTTGTTCGAGAGTTGGTGGCTGCTGCGAAGGGTTTCTGAGGCAGCTCTCTTCCTCCTCCTCCCAGTAAGATAGTACACACGCAAGAGAGCTCGAGGTGCAACTCCAGGCATAGAGGGAAGAGTTAGAGGCCACGATATGAGCTTAGGAGGCGATATACCGAGTCTGAGTGACTATGTGAGCAGAAGCGCCGAGAGTCTGAGCTACTACACGAGCAACAACGACTTGAGCAGCACCAATTTCAAGCGCAGGTGCACGCCCAAATGGCTAAGCTGTTAGCTCGTCTACAACAGTACCGCCCACCACATCCTCCCCCGTCATAGAACTGTTTTATATTTTTATAAACTTTGTTACTAAACAATTTTGTTCAACAAATTTAATATTTATAAATTTCCAGATATTTATATAATAATTAGTTTATTTATTTGTCTGTTTATTAAAGATTTTTTACTAAATTTTGGGATATTTTAATAAATAAACAGGTATTGAGGTTAATTATTAAAAATAAAAATTAAAAAAGGGGAAAACCAAGGAGAATATACCCCTCGGAAAAACCGAGGGCACTAATTCCCTCAATTTTTCCTTTTCTTAAATATTATTTTTTAATAATTTTCGAGGGAAAACTGAAGGGGTATTTTCCCTTGGGTTTTTCGAGGGGAAACAGAAGGGAGAAACGACCTCGGTGTTTTCGAGGGCTTATTTTCCTCGGTTTTTCTGAGGGCAAATTTCCCTCGGTTTTTCCGAGGGCAATTTTCCCTCGGTATTTCCGGGTGTAAATATGCCTTCGGTTTTTCCGAGGGTATTTGTCCCCTCGAGTTTACCGAGGGCATATGTATTCACCCAAGGTAATTTACCAAAGGAAAAAACCTTCGGTAATTCCCTCGAAAAAATTTACCGAGGACAAGATTCCCCTCGAAATCTTTTACCGAGGAGGATTTTACTGAGGGGAAATTTTCCTCCGTAAATTTATTATCGAGGTATTTTTGCTTGTTACCGAGGAATTTTCCCCTTGGTAAAAAACTATTTTTTTTTCTAGTGAATGGGATAGTGCCCTTACCAAAAATTCAATCATTTTCTATATGCACACTCATAGCGCTCGATTATTTATAATGATCATCTATATAATTAATCACAATTAGGATAATATAGGATGAGTTTTGATCGTAGTTGGATATACAAATGGAGGGTGGATGATTAACTGTCGAACACGTTCATGGAAGGGGTTGAGAGTTTCATACAATTTGTACTCATAGCAATGAAGGATAGGGACAAATTGAAGTGTCCTTGTACTCATACTAAATGTTGGAATTGCAGTTACTACGATGTAAAAGAGATAAAATTTCATCTCATTAAAAATGGATTTGTACTAGATTACTACATCTAGACATTTCATGGTGAAATAAATCTTTATTGTACGTATCGTGTTGACCCTGAGGTTCACGTTGGAGGATCATCTTACACCACTCCTGAAGAATCCTCAAATGCTTACATCAATATGGTTCATGATGCAGTCGGTACGAACTATGTATTGAGCCCTAATGTTGAAGAACCGCCTAATCCTGAGGCCTAGAAGTTCTACGATATGTTGAGTACTGGGAATCAACCTTTGTATCCCGAATGTGAGAAACATTCTCAGTTGTCTTTAGTTGCCCGTGTCATGAACCTGAAGGCAGAAAACCGTATGTCTCAGAAGTGCTATGATTAAGTACTGGATTTAATCAAAGAAATTGTGCCGAAAGATGATCATATACTAGATGACTTCTACAAGAGCAAGAAGTTATTGTGGACCATGGGCCTACTGGTCGAGAAGATCGATTGTTGCATCAACAATTATATGATCTATTGGAGAGACGATTCTGATTTGACCAGTTGCAAGTTTTGCAACCCGCTATGCCGGGAAAACCAAAACGAAAGAAAAGCAATATTGCGTATAAAAAGATGTGTTATTTTCCATTAACTCCTCATATGCAAATACTATATGCATCTGCAGCATCTGCAAAGGACATGAGGTGACATGCTGAACACATTGTTGATGAGGGTGTGATGCGTCACCCATCAAATTCAGAGCCTGGAAATACTTCAATCAAATTCATCCGGAGTTCGCCGCCGAAACTCAGAATATAAGATTGGGTCTTTGCACATATGGTTTTCAACCTTTTGGTCATTTTGGGGCACAATATTCCTCATGGCCGGTGATAGTAACACCATAAAACTTGCCTCCATGGATGTGTATGAAAGAGCAATACATGTTTTTAAGTGTTCTTGTTCCAGGCCCAAAAAATTCAAAGGATAGCTGGACGTATTTCTACAACCTCTAATTGCTGAGTTTAATCAGCTATGGACGGTCGGTTAGCGGTTTTCCTGCCTACTCCATGTTTTCTGGTTGGAGCACGGCTGGTAGAACGACATATCCATATTGAATGGAACGTTCGAATGCTTTTACTCTCAAGTGCAGCGAGAAACAATCATGGTTTGATAATCATCGGAAACTTCTTGATTGTGGTCATCCTTTTCGAAAAGATAGAAGGAGTTTTGTGAAAAAACAGAAAGGTGGAGACTCCACCGCCGAGCGTACGATCAGGTATGGAAATCTTGGTAGAGATATAAAGTTTGGGGCTTTTGAAAGTTACTGATATAGATGTAGAAGTCGTCAATGGACGCATAGCAAAATCAAGTGGTTGGAGGATAATAGGCATATTCTGGGATTTTCCATACTCGATCACAAATTTAATTCGGTATAATCTTGATGTTATGCACATCAAGATAAATGTGTTAGATAATATTTTCAACACGGTTATGAATGTCAAAGGGAAGACAAAAGACACTTCTAAATCTATGGATGAACTGAACGAATATTTTTTTCGTCCCGGCCTACAACAAGACGCAACAAGAAAGTATCTTAAAACTTGTTACATACTGGATAAGACATCAAAAGTTGCCTTATATGAGTGGGTGAAAGCTCTTCAATTTCCAGATGGATATGCATCAAATCATGGGCGTTGCGTTCATATGAAGGGATTGAGATTGTTTGGGATGAAGAGTCACGAATGTCATGTGTTAATGCAAAGGTTGATACCAATTGCTTTTCGAGAACTGCTTCCCCATCCCATGTGGAAGGCCCTGACAGTGCTGAGTTTATTTTTTAAGAGCCTCAGCTGCATAGTGGTTGGGACTGATGATATGAGTCGCTTAGAGCGTGATATTCCTCTAATTTTATGTCATCTTGAAAAGATCTTTCCGCCTATTTTTTCGACTCCGTGGAGCATTTGCCAGTTCACTTAGCATACGAGGTGAGAATTGTAGGTCAAGTGCAATAAAGATGGATGTAGAGGTGTTGATCGGTTGAGGGTTAGGCGGTTAACCGCTGATCGTAACCACGTTGACTGGATACAGTTAACCGTTGATCGACGGTCACGGTTAAAACCGTAACCGTCAACCGGTTCCCGGCGGTTAAGTTACGGTTAACCAAACCGTTAACCTTAACCGCTGCGGTTAACCGGCGGTTAACCGATTTTAAAAAAAAAGAAAAAAAAGAAAATTTTGCCGGCGGTTTAACTGACGTGGTTAATAGCCATTGATAATCAACGACTGAGATCATCTAGCCGTTGATGATCAACGGCTCAAATTCAAAAAAAAAAATAACTGTTGGGCGGTTTAACTGCAGTTAACCGGTTTAACCGCCGGTTTACAACGGCTATTTTTTGATTTTGATTTTGATTTTTTTTTTTTTGCAGATTTTGACACCTATAAATACCCTACTTTCCAACACTAATCCTCACACCAATTCATCTCTACTATTCTTCTTCTTCTTCTCTTATATTTTCAAGCTTAAAGAAGTCAAGTTTCTAATTTGTGCAGGAAATAATATTATCAATAATATTCTTATTATTCCTTCCTAATCTCGTTTTACTTAATTCTCTTTTATAATATCACTATGGCAAGTTCTTCCCGTGATGTCAATACCAACACTCCAACCTCTTCTCGTCGAGGTCGAGGATCTCGACGAGAATCTTCGGTCGTCGCCGGAGATTACGTTTCCGATGAGATGACGGCAGAAGAAGTTGAGAACCTATATAATCAAATCAACTTCGACTCGCAATGAACCAATTCTGAACAGGAATTACCGAGCTCCGATGAAGAAGAACCGACCGCCGTCAATTTGGATGAGGATGAGGAGGGAGCGGATGATATGCCACCGCCTAAATCGAGACCGAGGGAGTTTTTTTCCCCCATATTTTGTTTGAATTTCACAAAAAAGACGATCAACGGCGAATCTCGAGCGCAATGCAATTATTACAATTCTCATTATGCCTTCGGTTCTAAAACTAATAGAGGCTACGGGTCGCTCAAATACCACATGGAGAAGAAGCATCCCGACAAGTATGGCGTGGAAAGCTCTCAAACACAACTAAACTTCTCATCTTCATCTACCGCCGGCATCGGGACCGGCGGCCAAGGTACGAGTTCTTCTAGTTTATTTCAATATACCGAAAGTGGTCATCGAAAGTTTCTTACAAAATTTGTTTCCGTTATGAGTCTTCATTTTAATCAAACGAGTAGTAATCATTATGAAAATTATACTAGGGGCGCATTTAATCCATCTAGCACTAGGATTTCACGAAATAAATATACTCGCGATATTGAAAAAAATGGCCGGTGAGTATAAATTGAATTTGACTTCAATATTTGATAGTTTGCCTCATAGTGTCTCTATATGTTCGGATATTTTGTCGGATTCTTTTAAGAATCATAAATATATGGGAATTACTTGCCACTGGATTGATAATTCTTGGATTTTACAAAAACGTTTAATTGCGTATAGAAAGTTTGATAGTCAACATACGGCGGTGAATATTTCGCGCAAAATATCCACTGTTTTGTCCGAGTATCATTTAACTAACAAAGTTTTTTCAATTTCATTTGATAATGCCGCCGCTAATACAACTAGTTTAGAATTGTTAAAAATTACTTGTCAACCCGCTATTGGCGGCAAATTTTTTCATGTTAGATGCATTTGTCATATTTTGAATTTATGTGTTCAAGATTGTTTAACTCTTTTTAAATCTAAAATTCAACCGATTAGGAGTGCTATATCTTATCTACGAAACCACGATTCGCTTCAAAAAAATGGCGAAGATTTTGCAAGGCCAATCAATTGCATCCAAAAAAAATTTCATTAGATGTGCCAAATCGTTGGAACTCTACTTATAAATTGCTTAATGATACTTATGAATATAGAGATGCATTATGTTCATTTTTTAATAATGAAGATGTCGATTTCGCTTTGTTTCCGCATATGTGGGATAATTGTTATAATATGATCTCCCTTTAAAAAACTTTTAACGATGCCACCGTGGCTTTATCCGGTATTTATTATCCTACCTCCTCAATGTTTGTTGATCATTGTATTCAAATAGTACTTGTTAGTACTTCTTTACTCCATAACTCTGAATTAAGTGAATGTATCGATAGTTGTTGAGTAAATGGGTCAAATAATTTCATTACATTCCCGAGGTTTTTTTGATTGCAAAAATTTTAGACCCGGATTATCGGATGGAGGGTTTACAAAATTTACTTAAAATTTATTATGATGCATTAGAAGCTTTTTTACAAGTCTCAAATCCTCCAATTTCTAGCCCTCTTAGTGTTGCTCACGAAACAAACCTATCTTTAGTTCAACTTTTTAAAGATTACAATGAATCTTCAAGTGATGATGTTAATGTGTCCCCTTCCCCTTCCCCCAACACTTCTAATACAAGACCCAACGACCCTCGAGGATCTCTAGCCCCATATATGAGGTTGATCGAAGATATTAAACGAAAACGGCAAAGGGCTAGTGTTAGTCGGTCAATGGAATTAGATAGTTATTTAGGGCCTTTTGAACCGTCTTTGGTTCCAAAAAAGTCCGATGGTGTTACTAACGATCTTGTGCAGTTTTGGTAAAAAATGGCAAGTATTTTTCCCACACTCTCTAGTTAAAGTTTAATTTTAATTTATAATATTAGAATTATATTCAAGTCCTTTTTTTTTAACTTATTTTTTTCAAACAAAAAAAAAAAATTGAACTACGTGGACTTTGATTCCTTTACAAGGATACGTAGGCAAGTTAATTCTAATATTAAAAGTTAAATTTTGAATTTTTAATATTAGAATTAAAATCAAGTCCTTTTTTAAAAAAATATTTTTTAAAAATTTTTTACTTCAAAAAAATCTTATAATTTAATTTGTAATGTGAATTTGTTGTGTTATTTTCAAATAAATATTATCATCTTATTAATTTGGTTGTTAGTGAATATTAGCATTAAAATCAAGTCCTTTTACATTTATTTGTTTCAAAATAAATAAAAACTTCTTACCTCAAAAATTCAAAATTTATTTATCTAATCTTAATTCCATTTAAGTTTCAATTATTCAAATTTTATTTAAATTTCTAAATTTAATTTCCGAATATCTATATATATATATATATATAAACCGGCGGTTAACCGCCCGGTTCGGTTAACCGGGTTAACCGTAACCTTAACCGGTTCTCAACCGATTACGGTTAGGCCAAAACCGGTTAACCTAACCACTGGTTAATTAACCGGCTGGTTAATAACCGGATAAACACGTCTAGATGGATGTATCCATTCGAGAGATTTCTTCGCATTGAATCTTTTTTTCCTAGTAGCGAACCTTTGCAAATTGAAGGACAACGTGAAGAATAAGGCGAGCGTTGAGGGATCGATAGTAATATGCATATCCCATCGAAGAGGCATCAACTTTCACTTCATACTATTTTGAAGATCATGTCTTAACGAAAAGGAAAATTTTTCCTTGTAATGATGATGGACAAAATGTTGAAGACGATGATGACAACGTTCACTCAGTGTTTAAGAAATATGGTGAAATGTTCGCAGAATCTGGGAAAAGATTCTTGTGCAAAGAAGAATTCGGTGCGGCGAGAAACTATGCTTTACTGAACTATGAAGAAGTACAAGAATTTATCAGGCTCGAAATGTCATCATTTGTAAATTTTTAACAAAATATTAATCATATAATAGATTAAGATAATTTTTAATTTTATTCATATGCTGTCTTCACGGAGGTTGTAAAACAGTCTCAACCAAACATTATAGACGATGGATTGAACAAAAATTTGGAAAGTGAATTTGTCGATTGGTTTAAGAGATATGTGAGTTGTGCTAAGATAATTATATATAATTTTGACATATATATACCATATAGATCGATATATTAATAAATAATATGTTTATTACTTTTCGTCGTTATAGGCACAAGATCCCTTGAATAATGTCACCGAAAAGTACATTAAGAGTCTAGCAGTAGATACATCACGATGTGTGACTACATATCATGGTTGCAAGATTAATGGATACGGATTTCGCACAGCTACATACGGATCAAATAGATCAACTTCGAGCATTGGCATTTGTATAAAAGGAACAAACTACAGGATGATGAGTATGATTACTATAGTCGTCTCGTAGAAGTTGTTAGACTCAACTATACTGGCTTGATTTACAAGAGCACACTCATGTTCAACTGTGAGTGGTTTGATCCAACTCCCGCAAGCACAAAGGTTCATCCGCAATATAATCTTGTTGATGTAAATTATAAGCGTAGATTCAATCGCTATGAGCCATTCACTACAAAAGAATAGGGAAATGCTGACGGGAAATGTTAATGGGCTAAGAAACCATCAGCATATGCTGATGGCCTGCCAATGCTAACGGCTTGCTGACAGTCGTAGCCCGTCAGCCGCCCCTTAGAAAGGCGTCAGCATACTAATTGGGCGACGGGTTTACTAGCGGGTCGCTGACGGGTCTACGCACGTCAGCATAATTAAAAAAAATAAAAAATATTGATGACAGGTCTTTGTCCGTCTGTATTATTAAAAAAATAAAAAATATATGCTGACGGGCCCGTGCCCGTCAGCATTTTGGGGATAAAATCAGATTCACATCTCAGACAGAAACATAAAACGAGGAGAAAGAGAAAAAACAAACCCACCCCGCCCTGCTGCCCGAGCCCGCCGTTCACCCCAGCCCGACCGTTGCCGCCCCAGTCCCAGCCTATCGCCGCTCGCCGCTCGCGCCCGCTGTCGTCGCCCGCCCGGCGTTCCGTTCTAAGATGAAAAGCACCATCGAGGAAAGTCGTCGTTCGCCAGCCCCATCTCGTCGCCGTTCACCCTCCAAGTCGTCGTCGTTCCTTAGCAGTTCGTACAAGGTTTTTTTAAAAAATTATTTATTATTTTTATGTATTAACTTGTGTTTGTTTGATTTAATTAGAATTATTAATTTTATTAGGGTTGATTTTAGAGATTGTTGTATATTTAGGGTTGATATTAGGAATTAATGTGTAATTAGGGTTTAATTTAGGGATGATTATATATATATATATATATATATATATATATATATATATATATATATATATATATATATATATATAGGGTTGATTTTAGAGATTATTGTGTAATTAGGGTTGATTTAGGGATAATTATATAATTATGGTTTAATTTAGGAATAATTATATAATTAGGGTTTAATTTAGGGATGATTATATAATTAAGTTATAATTTAGGGATATAATATAATTAGGGTTCGATTATGCAATTAGGGTTCGTTAGTTCAAATAGGGTTCGATTATGCAATTAGAGTTCGTTAGTGCAATTAGGGTTCATTAAGGGTTCAATTATGCAATTATCTTTTAAAGTTTATGCGATGGTGGTTTTTAAATGCCGTGGTGATCGTTTATGTTAATTTAATGTATGTTATGGTTTGTTGTTATTGTTTAATTATGCTTGATTGATGTTGTGATTTTTTTGAGAAGACGCCTGTGATGACGTAGTGTACGGCGCCGGCCGGGAGATTTCGTCCCTCCAATAACGGATTTTAAATTTTTTCAAAATGTGATGGTGGTTTTAAAAAAATTTAAAAAGTGTGTGGTGGGGGTTTTGAAATGTAGTGGTGATCGGCAAGTTGTGTTTAATTAATATTTATGTTTTGATATACATGCTGTGATTGGTGACATTATTATATTTCAAGTTTAACAACTGATAATAATATAATATTATAAGTTGTTAGTGCAAAAGTGACAAATCTTATTGAAAAATTCATACGCTCTAATGTATAAATTGAAACATTAAAGATGACTTGTTTTAAGTTAAATGCTTGAATATTAGTAAAAGTGACAGGTTTTAGTGATAATGTGATTATTTAATGCAAAAGTGATAATATTTCTATATAAATAAAACACAATACTTGAATTTAAAATTTTCACAAAATCATGTTTCTCTAAGAAAACTTTATCCAAATCAAACATGAAACTAGATTTGAAAAAAAAAACTAAAAAATCGAACCTTCATAAAAAACCAGGCTTTGTACACTTCAGCTAACTTATTAGATTCTAGTTATCTTTTCAGTTTCAACTCATCGATAATTTTATTAGCTATAGTCAGTTTCTCAATTGTCTTAACAACATCCGATTTTCTCGTGATTCAAATCCTCTATCTCTAAACTCATTGTTACAATCATCGTGCCCTGTTTTTGGCGCTTGATCAGTTACCCGAGCATGGAACAGATATTTAATCTCATTATTAATTAGAGATTCATAAACATGAAAAATTAAATTTAATAACAAATCTAGCATTAGACACATGATTGAAAATCTGATCATAACAATTTCATGAATTTCTCCCTGAATTTTTTTTGGTGTTGAAAAGCTGGTATGATATGGAAACATGGGTATATTGGTTTTTGGTTGGACTTTTTATGATTAGTAGTGGCTGTTGTTCCTAGTTCTCTAGGTTTCTTTATATAATTATTCTTAAGTTACACTTCAGCTAACTTGTTAAAGTTCTGGTGAATTAGTTGGAGTGTAATCATAAGATATGATTATATAATGAAACCTAGAGAATTAGGAACAACAGCCACTACAAATCATAACAAGTCCAACAAAAAAATAATATACCCATGTTTCCATTTCACCCCAACTTTTCAACACTAAAAAAATTTCGGGGAGAAATTCATGAAATTCTTATGATCAGATTTTCAATCGTGTGTCAAATGCTAGATTTATTATTAAATTTAAATTCTCATGTTTATGAATCTCTAAATAATAATGAGATTAACTATTCGTTCCATGCTCGGGTAATTGATCAAGCGCCAAAAACAGGGCACGATGATTGTAGAGCTCAGAGATCAACACTACAAGAAAACTGGAAAATACAAACAGATTATTCTGTTGGTAATAAATTATTTCTGTTGGTAATTGAATTTACCAACAGATTACCAAAAAAGGAAAAAATTATATACCAACGGAAATATCTGTCTCTATTTACCAACAGAATTTTGATCCGTTGGTAATTACCAACAGATTAGTAATCTGTCTCTAAAATAATTAAAGTAATAATTAAATAAAATAAAAATATTATTCTGTTGGCATTCTATTGGTATTATGTCAAAATTACCAACAGATGGCGTCCGTTGGTAAAATTTTGTTGGTATTTCCAGTTTTCTTGTAGTGCAAGGATTTGAATCAAGAGAAAATCGGATGTTGTTAAGACGATTGATGAATTGACTGTGGCTAATAAAATTATCTATGGGTTGAAACTGAAAAGATAACTAGAATCTGATAAGTTAGCTGAAGTGTACAAAGTCCTCACAAAATTATTATTTTTTTATTCAAGTAATTAAATTATTAGTAAACGACGTGTGGAAGCAGTCGGTTAAATTATTTTTTTATTATTAATTTAACTAATCACCGACGGGCTGAAAGTCCATCGGTAAATTCAAAAAAAAAATTGGAAACCCGATGGCAGCATAGAAAGGAGGGTCTCGCACTTCGATTGGTCATGCACGTCAGCTCGTAAGTAAAATTGAAATATGTTTGTAAATTTTACAGATATATGCCCTTTACTTTAATTTACAGATTCTAAAACTCTTCGTAATATTAAACTGAAACTGATTTGAAACACGTGGAGCATGACCATTGGCCACACATGTATTTACAAAGACACTTTTACTTTTACCCCACACATACAAATTATATTTTCTATTTAGGGGCCTTCCTGCATACCCGGTTCAATTGTGCTTAAATTTTAATATTTTTTAGATGAAAGGTAGAGGTCGTGGGCGTTCTTCTCTATGACCATCTACGGATCGTGCTTCTCTTCGTTCATCATCATCGTCTCATTTTCAGATATACGATGAAGACGATGATATGATGGACTTATCGGCAGCATCCCCGCCGATCATTCTACCCACCCCGTCCGAGGCCAGAACATCGAGAGGACTCATGCCACCACGTCCTAGCATGTTCGAGATACTTGTCGTCCCCCCGAGTTAAGTAACTTTAATTTAATCTTTATAAGTAATAAATTCTTTATCTCAATATATTGCCCTAATAAACTCTATATTTTACCAGGATACGCAGTGACTCGCCGGAGTTACCGACTATCCTTCAAGAGATCCACGTGTCTCGTGTACACCCCGATGGGTGGAAGTACAAATATATTCCCCATGCTCATCGTTGGTTGTGGTGGCCCGAGTTTTTGGTAATGAGTTTTTGGTAATTAAACTAATATTATTTTCGAAAGTTATTATATATAATGATTTTTATTAATCAAATTACTTTGTTTTGTTTTGCAGAAGCGCAGTTATTGGGACCCGAATGTATATTCTGAGGCAGTCGTACAAAAGAATTTCTACAGTTTATGGTCGCCTCGTGGCACAGCCATCTCAACAAATGGAAGAAGACATGGTAAAAGGAGGGGAAGGTGGCCACGTGCATCGACAAGCAATCTAGAGGAGATGGCTGGTGGAGTTCGAGAAGCCAGAGAACAAGAAGTAGTCGTAGTAGGCGAGCAAATAGGCTGAGAAAGCCCAGCGGACCTGTTACTGGGATATACAAGCACATAGGAGGGTAACACACTGCGATTGGTCATGTATGTCGGCTCGTAAGTCATTTTAAAATATATTTGTAAATTTTACTCGTAAGTAATATTAATTATTTCATAATTAAAAAATAATTGAACTATTATATACAGTGCGAGGATTTGGGTAGGGAACCCAATGCATTCGAGCTTTTCATGGCCAGGCACCAGAGACCCGACGACTCTTTCACTAATACTCAATCGTAGCAGACTTTTGTAAGTATTTTTTTAGATAAAAATAATTTAAATATGCATCTTTCATTTCTAATCCTCGTAACGGTAAATAATACATCAATCAAAATATTGAAGGAGGAGTATCAGAGACGTTTAGAGGAGGCTCATGCTTCAACACCGGATCCTGCCTCCGTCAACGAGAACACGGTCTATCTACAGACTGTAGGAGTGAAGAAGGGTCGGCGGTTTGTCACGGGATGTTTAGGATCTCTTTTGGGTTCGAAGAGTTCCAGAGGCGATACCTCCTCTGTTCCTGATAGCCGTGTCTCGCAGCTCCAGAAGCAGATGGAGCTTTTGAAGAGCCAGGTCGAGGTGAGCAAGCGTGCACATCAATAGCAGCTTAAGGCCATGCATGAGGATCATACACGTCAGATGCTACAAAACGAGGAGGCTCTCTGTGACCGGGTCATGAGGGAAGTCGCCGTGGCAATAGCATTATGACGTCGACGACGGTCCTCTGATGCTCCTGCTGCTCCTGCTCCTGCTGATGATGATGATGATGATGCGGTTTAGTTGATTTAGGAATAAATAATATTTATATTTGGTACTTTGTTTATATTTTATACATTATATGATAAATTTTTTAATTAATTATCTTAAATTTTAATTTAATATTTTTTTCGGGAAATCTAAATTAATTTTTGTATTGAATTATTGATATGTGAAATAAAAATAGGTAAATAACTTCAATTAAAATAAAAAATAATTAAAATAAAATTTGAAAATGCTGACGGCGAAGCCCGTCAGCATATGATGACGACAAACCTGTCAGTATTATCTGAATTTGCTGACGAGATGTGCCCATCAGCATTTGCTGACGGTATTTCTTACCGGACAGCATTTGCTGATGGGTTTCAGGTATATGAGGGAGGGGGATTCGATGGCAGGTCAAACCCGTCAACAAGCCACCAGTAAATACTTACGGGTTGGTTAATTCCGTCAGCAAGTCATTTACTGACGCCAAAAATACTGACGGGCATTACTTGTTAGCAAACCCGTCAGCATCCATTTGCTGACGGGTTCCGCCCGTCAGCATTCCCCTATTTTTTTGTAGTGATTTTTACTTGATGCCCAAGCTGTTCAAGTTTACTGCTGCTCGTATCTAAGTTTAAAGCGAGATAATATAGATTGGTTGGTAACATGTAAAACTAAAGTGAGATCGACAACAGATTTTATCGAGCCTATGACGCCTAATCAATCTTTTCAAGAGGAGCTGATAGAAATACACAATTCAATACAATTGCAGGACGGAGATTTCAAATTACACATCGATCTTATTATCAATGTGTCAGATGAACTTGTCTATGATGCATTGGAGGAGACAGAAGATGAGTTTCTAATCGACGATGAAGATACGAACGAAGATGACGATAGCCTATATAGTGAAAGTGTCGGTTCAGGTTAATTATAAAAGTGATACATACATATATAGTTGAAATTACATTAGATTGATTGAATTGGTAGTTGGTAGAGAAAAATCTGAGTATATATGATGATGGATGTAGTTACGGGGCTTTTGAAAGAATCTCATCATTAATTACTTTTTGCGATAGAGTTAAAGTGGTGCATCGGAAAAAGTAATTAATGATTATATTCCTTCTTTTTTTTTTCTATAAATTAATGATGATATTCTTTCTAGAGCCACGTTACTATATCAATCATCATATATACTCATATTTTTCCCCGTTACTATATCTATCGTCAAGCAGTAGTAAGGATACTTACGAAGTAATACTTGAGGATGTCAGTAAGAAATGATATTACTAGTACCTTATATTGGTTTTAAGAAAATGGGTTTCGAATAATGTTAGGAAGTTTAGACTATAAGCACTGGAAGTGGAAAAATTGTCCTACCGTATAGGTTGGTCAATATGTAAGTTGTAGTGGAAATCCAACGATTATTCTTGAAACCATATTAAATTATGATATTTGGATATGGTGTGCTTATTTAAGTTTTTCAAGCACTAATTGTATCGATATGTTCTCTTATTTTCTCAAATCTCACTCAAGCCATTGCACCTCCAACACAATAATTCAAGGAAAATCATATGTTAATATTTAGCTCACGTTACATATCCAAAACGGTCTACAATTGTGTGAACGATTCATGCACTATAAGAAAAACTGAAAAATAGAGACAGATATTTAGAGCCAGATTTTTCCATTGTTAATAACGACAGATTAGCAATGGAATAACAACTAATTTTTTCATTAATTTTGTAAATTATTATTTTCAATTAATTTAGCGATAAAATAAATATCCGTCTCTAATTAGCAACGGAAATATGATCCGTCTCTAGTTTTAGAGATGGAATATATCGTCTCTAAAATTACTTTCCCCAAATTAATAGATAATCCATCCACCCGACCGTCCAATTGAACAGAAAACAAGATACACAGAGGTTGAGAAAATGAGAAGAAGAGTCGTACAACGCCGTTGATGAAGATGACTCCGATAACGAAGGCAGCGGGAAGACGAAGCGCAGGAGAATCAACCCGAACTTTGATGATGATGTCGATGAGGGTTACGATGGTTGAAACGACCGTCGCCGCCGCGGAGCGAGGCTGCATAGGAATTCGGTGGTGAATTATATCAAAATGGAAGCGATTCACACTAGCGACGAAGAAGAGGAATTGATTTGGACGGGGATGACGGTTAGCGTTCTTTCCCCCTTCTTTTTTTCGGTTTTGCACAGGGTTTTTTAGGTTTAATTGTTGGGTTTTGTGGCTTAATTTGGGGATTTATGTTTTTCTATGCAGCATGTATTAGGTTTCTGTTTTCGTATATTAATTCAAATACAAATTTTAAGCCGTTTATCCTTTTTCTGCATTTTATGTTGAATATCGGATGGCCTAATTTTTGAGGAGTGAATCTGAGCCAAGAATTATCCTGTTTATGCATGTCTGAGGCATTCAAACTGCAAAATTGGCCCTAAAAGGCATTTTTTTTTAATTCATTAGATCAGATAAACTCATAGAATCAACTTAATAAAAGCTCACTAATCTGCTTACGAACCTGTTTTCCCTTTGATGCACTTTACTTGAAACTTTCCGCGTTGTAGAAGAATGAGGCTCCTCGATTCTCTTGTTTCTCGATATTATTTTGCTTTTATGAAAAATTAATGCAAAAAATAAATAAATGTGTTTCTTCTTGCAAAATTACTTGTTGTTTCTGCATGAACAAAGAATTTCTTGATATTATTTTATTATTGGTTCTAATTTAATTACTTGTTTTAACCTGATTTTTCATTCATGTAGGGAGGACAAGAAGCGTACAACCCGTCAGAAGCATAAAACATTTAATTGGAGAAAAGCTACATTGGATCAGATGGCAGAATTTGTGTTACGCGACTACAACAAGAAACATGTTTTTATTCTATCCGCATCAATTTACTTTCTTCTTCTTTGATCATCCATAATTTACTTTATTCTATCCGCAGAATTTGCCAAATTTCATTTTTATTTATTTATTTTTACATGCAATGTTATTTTTTTATTTGATGAAATAACACACTTTTATGTGTTTATAACTAAATCCTATATTTTATGCAGAGAGTCCATTGAGCCCAAGATATTGTCCGAAGAAGCTGCTGCCGAAGTGGCAGAATTTGCATTACAGGACTACATTAAGAAACAAGTATTTTTTTTCTCTTTTCACTCTTGTTTATTTTTTGTTTTCTTTTGCCGCATGTCCTTCATAATTATTCCTTTTTATTTCTTAAAATAATTATCCAGGGAACAAACACCAAGTTTGAAAGGGCTCTGAAATGCAACAGTTTTACATGTATGGGAATTTTAATGGACTATGATGAAAATAATACAGATTGGGTGCATTTGAATTTTGAGGCAAGGGTGGGTCCAAGAGAAATATTACTTTGTTTGTTTGCTGAACTCTATTTAGGGGATGATGGAAAGTACGTGCTTGCGACATTGTCACCCGCTGAGCCTTGAGATTCATTTAATGGTGGAAAATGGAGAAAAAAAATACGTAGGAGGTAGATTTTTATATTCTATTTCCGTTTATTGTTTATTGTTTTATTATTGTTCTTAATCCCACTTGTATTTTATTGGTTTGGTGGCAGTGAATGAATGTGTCGTCTGCCCAGCTGATATTCATCACCCATGGCGGGCTTATCGTTATGCTTTCAATCATCCGCAAATACCTATGGAAAGGCGGATATGAATGTTGTAATATTTTGCATGAATGAAAAATTAAATGCTTTTACAATTTTCTTCTTAGTATTAATTTGGCATCATGTTGTGCTTAAAACGTTGTTTCTTGTTTTTTCGTACACAATTCAGGCAGAATGCGATGAATGGCCCAGCATGCTAAAGCTTTAAAAGAAGAAAATGCCTCTCTCTGGGCTGAAGTGGCTCGTATAAATAGCGAATATGAGCAACTTCATGCTCAAAATGCCTCTTTAAAGGTATTTTACTAATATTTATCGAGATAACGTCTAGCAACCTCTAGAGCCTAGTCGAGAACTGTATTATCGAGCTCGCTCAGTAACTTAAACGATCCTAGTATTCTGCTCAATTTCGACTCAATAAATATGAATCCTGACTCAAAAATTGTGCTCTAGTTATGAAAAATAACCCTTTATCACATTGAGTCGTATTCCGTTTGTTCAAATTCTGATTGTTTGATTTGAATGTGGTTCTGGGATTTAACATAGCTGATTCTTTTTCTTTTTTTTTTTAATTGATTCTTGCATTTCTATTTGTTTTTGGTTCTTAAATATGTATGTTATTGAGATGGCCGAGTCTTAAACATGTTCTTGGAAAAGGGGCTTTTCTTGTTCTTTATAATTTTTGTATTCTGTTTATAATTTTTTTTATCCCCTTAAAAATAAAAATAAAAATACCACATTATCTCAAAAAAAAAATTGTAATATATTATTTTATTTGTTATTTTTAAGGTTTACGGAAACGAAGGCTGGGTGTTGATCGAGGAGGCTGCTTACACGCTGTTGATCGACACGCTTCTCGAGGAGCCGGTGGTTGCACGAATTGAGCACGGGCCGCAAAACCTGCTTCTAATGCAGCTCACGATCACAAGCGACTGATCACAAAGAACAACCCGAGCCGGTGCAACAACTGATCAAGAGTGATAAGAATGTTATCGTCGAGGACAAAAAGGTAATTGGTCCGAAGATAAAATATTTTGTAATGAAACAAGAAGCATGCATAAAAGATCATTTGGGTTCTCTAGTCACGCTTTGCCATTGTAGGAAGACTGGTACGTTATTGAAAAAAAGAATTGCTAAATGGCCTAGTAACTACATTTAAGATTTTTCATAACATGATAGCAGAGGATGAAGGAGATCTTAGTGCATCAGTTAAAATTGCTATAGAAACGCCACCATTGAAGATCGAGATGATGATCAATGAAAATACCAAATCTCAAGAGTTTTATCCTGGGATAAATTAATAAGGAATGAAGGTTCCCATATCGCACTTTGAAATGCATTAATTAATCATTTATGAAAGAAGTATACTAACTCACTAGAAAACAACAATTTACCAATGGATTTTCGCCGGTAGTTGCCAAGAATCCTTGGGTAATAGCCTTACTAAAGGAATAACCAACGAATAAAGAGAAAATGCCTCAAAATATTACCTTTTTAAGTTTTTTTTCCCAATCTATCCTTGGTTAGTTTTTTTGACATTTATAACGTATTTAATCTCTATTTTACAAAATGAGTTAGTTTTTTTCTCAAAACTACATGACTATAGTCAGCATATTTGTTAAGTTATTTTCATTCATTTAATACCTTAATTATGGGATTGATTGATTAATTAAGGTATTAATTTTATTGATTAGTTAATTCTTTTTAATATTTCAACATCAACCACATCATTTGGTTGATCTATAGTTAATTTTTTGTTTTTTTCTTTTTACACTTTTGTTTTTCAAATAATTTCATAAAATAATTTTGTTTGGTTGATTTGGTATTTCCAAAAGTAATTGAGTTTGGTTTGTTTAAAGTTATAAATATATAAATCAACAACAAATCAAATAATAAAAAATCATGGTATAAGATCGATATATGAAAATTAATTAAATATAAATAAACAATCGATCCAAGAATAAAATTAAAAAAATGTGTAGTGAACAGGTTTACTATTACGTTAATAATTAATTCTCGATGAATAAGATATTATAATAGAGTGATTTTGGATAATATCTAAGGATAATTACAATAAAACAAATGTTATAGTATGATATTTGTTAATTCAAGTTTTAAATCAAAAGAAATAAAATAAATAAACTAAGAAATAAAAAATAAATAATCTTTTTTTCACTCAATATATTTTCATCAACATTTGTGATTGTATTGTGATTTGTTTATTAGAAATAAAATAATTACTACAATTTGAAACATAAATATTAATAAAAAAATAAATATTTTTTCCTGACTGTCGATTTCAACACAAATAAACTTCCAATAAACATAAACGTCACTTTTGAATTTTTTATTATTATTAATTGTTTCAACGGTAAAATTAATTTCCAATAAATATAAATTCTCAATATAATCAACTATTTTTTTTTCCTGCATCTTTTACTTTTCATTTATACGAATGCATGATTAATAAATTAGAGTTTTAATAAATTAGAGTGATATATGTGATAATTTATTTACATTTATTATTGGTCAAAATAGTTGCATTGTTATTTTTGGTTAGTGTATAACATATTTAATGATAATCACTTCCTTTTGAAATCATCGTAAGGTTGGAATTAATTTGATAATAGTTAGGCATATATGTTATTATTTAATATGAGTATAATGCCACATAGGATTATTTTCTTTTTTTAGTTGTGTAGGAGTTTTATTAACATAATTATGATAGATACCATAATTAATATTAATGATGACTTGATTTACCTAGGATTAGTTTCATTTTTTAATTATGTAGAAATCTTCTTAACATAATTAGGATAGATACTCTAATTAACATTATAATAAGAAATAATATTATATATATATATATATATATATATATATATATATATATATATATAATCACTTATATGTTATTTTAATTTTTATTATGAGTTTTTTTCTTTTACGTTTTTTTATTATTTTTTTCATTCCAAGTCCAGCAATATCAAATTTGTCATTTTTTCTCAAAAATAATTTGATCACTTTATTTAATTAAATTTTACAAAAATGCACAATATAATATAATTTGATATTATTCTTATTGCTATCAACATGTTGTTTATAAAATATTATTACAATTCAACACTTTTTATTTGAATTGGTTTCATAAAATAATGTATTTTATTATTATCTCAAAAACCACTTAAACAATAAAAATGCAAACCCAGCACCAAGTGGGATGAACATTATGACATCAACTACAATAGATTTTAAAAAATATCAACTAATTCAAAAATAAAAAAAGGGGAAGGCCGCCTTTGAAACCAAAATTTGCTAAAAACAGTAATTTTGAAAGCATTAATGTCATACTTAATATCGATTGAAGTTCAAAATCGAGTTTATTCTCTTAGGTGTGCATTTATGTTTTACATACTAATCGCTTCAACATCATTGTAATATTTATATTTAAACTTAATACTTATACTATCATCTGCTCATTGTGCGGYGGAAAAAWATTATCTTCACACGAAATTATAGTAGACCTAAAAAAACCATGTAAGAGAGAAAAAAATTCACGTAGGATTATTTTATATACATATATATACGTACATATAAATATTATTTTATTTTATTTTATGTTTTTTTTTAATTGTGAGTCCAAATAATATCAAAAGTAATTTGACCACTTTTTTAAATTAGATTATATGAAAATTATAACATAATTTAGTATTTATTTTATTGGCTATCAAGGTGTTATCTAATATTATTACGATTCAATACTTTATTTTATTTGAATTGATCTCATAAATAATGTTTAATATTAATGATGATTTAGTTTCTTTTTTAATTATGTAAGACCTTTCTTAACATAATTAGGATGGATACCCTAATTAATATATAAAAAAATTAATAAGATCATTTGAGTATATGTATATGTATATATTATTTTGGTTTTTATTGTGAGTCTAATAATATGAAATTTGTCATTTTCTCTCAAAAATAATTTGACAACTTTTTAAAATAAAATATGCGAAATTGCACATTGCAACACAATGTAGCATTTGTTTTATTGACTATCAACATGTAATTTATAAAATATTATTACGATTCATTACTTTTGATTTGAATTGATTTTATAAAATAATGTATTTTGTTATTATCTCAGTAATCATGCAAAACAACACAAGCGCGAAACTAGCATCGAGTGGAATGAACACTGTGGCATCAATTATAATAGGTTCATAAAAAGATCAACTAATCCCAAAACCAGGAAGGGCAAGTCGCCTCTAAAAGTAAATATTACTAATAACGGTAATCTTGATTCTTGAAAGCATTCATAACATACTTAATTTATATTGAAATTCAAAATCTAGATAATTTTATTAGATATGCATTTACGTTTTACACACCAATCACTTTAACTGCATTTGAATATTCATATTTTGTTTCGTATACTTATACTATTATTTGATCACTATGTAGAGGTAACAATGTAAAAAATTCTCTTCATATCAAATTTGTAGCATACCTACAATCCATGCTGGATAGTAAAATAATTCATTTAGAATGATCAAACAAATATTTTTGGAGATGATGGTGTTGCAAAAGTTTAGAATTACCAAATAAATATTTTCCTAAATAAGTCAGTTTTCAGTCATGGTTAATTGTACGTTGTTATGTCAAGTGTGACTGATTGTAAGGGTTTAAATATATTGATCGGAAATGATTAGAATAAACGTAGTAATAATATTATAAATGTTGTGTATAATGAAAATTTTCATAATTTGTAAAGTACATTTCGTCTAATAACAATCATTCTATAAACAGGTTATATTATTTTTCAATATTATTCGATTTTTAAATAATATTTAGATGTATTATATATAGGGAGTGGTTTTGGTAAAAACCATCTATGGTGTGAGAACTATGGATGGTTTTCACCGAAATACATACATACATACATACATACATACATACAACTTAAGTATACATATATATAATTACTTATTTAAATATTTTAATATATTTTCTGCCAAAATCGATAAAGTCATGGATGTTATACATTTAACCAAAGGTGATGTATTTCTCATCAATGGATACAGATGACGCTTTCTACAAATCTAATAGTGGAATTGTTAATGTAATATCTAACGACATAACTTCTCTTATTTCAAAAGGAAGAACTAGGCATTCTAGATTTAGTGTTCCTTTTTAATATCCAACAAGATCTCGATGTTTCCTGGTACTCCACTTGCAAAATTAATGGTGGATGCGCATCTCATTATTTGGGATGAATCTCCAATGATGCATAGCAATTATTCTGATACTCTTGACAAAACATTGAAAGACGTGATGAGATCGCAAAATAGTTATAATACGCAGCTTTCATTTGGTAACAAAATAATAATTCTTTGTGGAGATTTTCATCAAGTTTTGTCGGTTGTTCCAAATGGCACTGGACCAAACGTATTTCACATGATGATCAAATCTTCGCATTTATGGACTCATTACATGGTTTTGAAGTTGACCAAGAATTTGGTGCTGCAAAATCGCAATTCAGATCCCGATTGTGTCAAGTTAAAAAAAATTGTCAATTCGATAAATAGTATACAGGATGAAATAGTTGGAGGACCAAACGATGATATCGCTCAAACTAAAATCCAGGTTATCTATTATTGAAAGATGATGGTGACCATGTTCCGTCGATTGTGGCCAGCACATATCCACAATTTGAAAAAACTACTTAATATTTCGCTTATTTGGAGGGTCGTGCTATTCAATCCCTAACACTTGATGTCGTCGATTTGATTAATAAATATAGGGTGTTATAAAATGATGGAGAATTAAAGTTTCGATTCAAACATTGACATATTGTAGGATATTCACTTACCAAAGTTTCTAAACACCATTAAGTGTTATGGATTGCCGAACTATGAGCTAAAACTAAAAATTAGAATTCCACTAATATTGTTGAGAAATATTGATTCATTTCCTTGTGTTGTGTAATGTTGGTTGTTACAAACTTGACGACCATATTGTATAAGCTAATATTTTCAAGGAAGTAATGCAGGTGAATTGTTGTCCATCCCTAAAATGATTGTCACTCCATCTAATTCGAGCTTGCCTTTCAAATTCCAACGGCGACAATTTCATCTTAATGTGTCATATACTATGATGATCAAAAAAATTCAAGGACAATCTCTCTCTCACATTGGACTTTTCCTAAAAATTTCAGTTTTCAGTCATGATCAGTTGTACGTTACTATATCAAGTAGGGGTAGAAAAATGAGGCACGACATGATTGACCGACACGAACACAATACAAAATAATAGGCTATGGGTTGAGGCTTATTGGATTCGTGCCTTATCGGGCTGACACGATAAGACACGTTAAGTAATGGATTCGTGCCTTATCGGGCTGACACGATAAGACACGTTAAGTAATGAGTTGATAACGCGCTAACCCGATAAACACGATAAGACCCGATAATATTTTAATTTTCCCCCTTTATATTCATTTACTCATTATTAGTATCTGTGATCTTTAATTTATCATTAGTACATTTGTCATATTATAATTTTAAATGTATTTGACAATTTGTATTGATAATTTTATAGATATGTATTATATCTATTAAGAAAATTATATATTTTATTAATTAACGAGCCTAATGTGCTTAACGGGTAAGATTAAATAAATTCAGTATTTTTGTTTATCGTGCCTATTGTACCGTGTCGTACTTTTTGTGTTTTTAGCATGTCGTGATTCGAGTTTAGATTATAGGCCCAACAAGCTTATCGTGTAGTGTTCGTGCCTATGATTATCGTATCGTGCCTTATTGTGTTGGCCCGATAAGAACCCGACACGATTAATTTGTCAGCCTTGATATCAAGGGTGACCAATTGTAAGGATTTAAAAATATTGATCGACGATGATGAGAATAAACATTGTAACAAAATTACAAAAGTTGTGTATAAGAAAACTTTTCATAATTTATAAACTATATTTCGTATAATAACAATTCTTTTATGAACCAGGTTATATTATTTTCAATAAGATGATTTATATATATGGAGAAGTTATGGTAGTAAATATCATCTCTGGTTTGAGAACCAGTGATGGTTCTCACCAAAATACACATACACACATATGACTTAAGTATACATATATACAATTACTTATTTAAATACTTTAATACATTTAAAATAATTATTTTTATTTTACAAAAAATAAAATGAAAAATTATCGTGCAACGCACGAGCACAATACTAGTATATATTAAAAGAGAGGTCTGGAGAGAGAAAATAATAGGAGTAGAATGCCACGTAAATGCCACGCAGGATTAATAATTATTTACTTAGTAATTTTCTTAATATAATTGGAGAAGTAAATACCTTAATTAGATTGTCAGTCCGAAGAGAGAGAGAAATATGAGTAGGAAAGAGAAAAAATATCACGTAAAATTATTTTTCTTTTTTAGTTATGTAGGGATTTTATTAACATAATTATAATAGATACATTAATTAATATTAATGATGATTTGGTTTCCTTTTTTAATTAAAAAACCACCTAGGATTAGTTTCCTATTTTAATTATGTAGGAATCTTATTAAAATAATTAGGATAGATACTCTAATTAATATTAAGAAATAATAAAAAAAATAATATTATATACACACACACACATATATATTATATTTATATAATCACTTATATGTTATTTTAATTTTTATTATGAGTTTTCTTTTTACGTTTTTTCGTTATTTTTCTCCTTCTGAGTCCAACAATATCAAATTGTCATTTTTTCTCAAAATAATTTTATCAATTTATTTAATTAAATTATACAAAAATACACAGTACAATATAATATGATATTATTTTTTATTGGTCATCAACACATTGTTTATAAAATATTATTTCAACACCATTTCATTTAAATTGATCTCATAAATTAATGAATTTTGTTATTATCTCTGAAACCGCATAAAATAATATAAGTGCAAACACAACACTAAGTGGAGTGAACACTATGACTTCAATTACAATAGATTTCGAAAAATATCAACTAATTCCAATATAAAAAGAAAAAAAAGGGAAAGGCCGCCTTTGAAAGCAAATTTTGCTAAACGCGGTAATTTTGAAAGTATTTGTGTCACATTTAATTTTGATTGAAGTTCAAATTTGAGTTTATTCTATTAAGTATGCGTTTATATTTTACATACTAATCGTTTCAACTCCATTGTAATATTTATATTTAATTTAATACTTATACTATCATTTGCTCATTGTGCGGAGGAAAAAAGTTATTTTCACATGATAGCTGACCTACAATCCATGTTGGATAGTGCAAATAATTAAAAAAAACATGTAAGAGAAAAAACAGTCACGTGGATTATTTTTCTTTTCTTAATTATATAGGAATTTACGTAATAGAATTAGGATAAATACTCTAATTAAAATTAAAAATAACAAGATCATTTAAATATATTTATCTATCTAATAACTAGAAAAAAACCATGTAAGATAGAAAAAAAGTCATGTAGAATTTTTTTTTATTTTTAATTATATAGGAATTTACTTAATAAGATTAGGATAAATACCCTAATTAATATTAAAAATAACAAGATCATTTAAATCTATCTATCTATCTATCTATCTATCTATCTATCTATCTATCTATCTAATTACCTTTATCTTATTTTGGTTTTTATTGTGAGGTTTTTGTTATTTTATTTTACGCTTTTGTTTTAATTGTGAGTCCAATAATATTAAATTTGTCACTTTTTATCAAAAGTAATTTGACCACTTTTTTAATTAGATTATATAAAAATTACAACATAATTTAGTATTTATTTTATTATCTATCAACGTTTTATCTATCAAATATTATTATGATTCAATGCCTTTTTATTTGAATTGATCTCATAAATAATATTTAATATTAATGATGATTTAGTTATTTTTTTAATTATGTAGAAATTTTCTTAACATAATCAGAAAGGATACCCTAATTAATATTTAATAAAATTAATAAGATCATTTGAATATATATATATATATATATATATATATATAGGGTTGGGTTCAAATGAGAACCCGTCATTATATGTGAACCTAGGGACTCATCTTGACCATTAGATTGGATAACCTTGATGGTTGAGATCATGACATGTCAGCATGATAATAATGTAAAAAAATATATTAATTAATTAAAAATGGTATTTTGGACATATATCAACGTTTACAAAGAGCACTACATTGTTCTTTGGAAAGCACAATAGATTAAGAAAAAAAACACTACGATTACTGGACTGATTTTAGCACTACAGTACTGTGTGAAAAGCACAATGAACCTGAACATATAATTGCACTGTGCAATATTAGATCTGAGGCCAGGATTAGTCCCTAGGTTCACATATAATGACGGGGTTCTCATTTGAACCCAATCCTATATATATATATATATATATAACTATATATATATATATATATAAGATTAGGTTCATGTGAGAACCAATTTCCTAGGTCTTTCCCTTTTTTTTTTCTTAATTTTGCATCATTTAAATTAGTATCACATATAATGTAAAATAGCGGTTCCTAAAGTTCCCACCTAGGGAATTGGTTCTCACATGAACATAATCCTATATATATAATTACTTATTTAAATATTTTATTACACTCAAGCCAATTATTTTTATTTTAAATAAAATAAAATAAAAAATTATCGTGCAACGCACGGGCACAATACTAGTTGGACAGTAAGGAAAAGAAAATTTCCTATAGAAAGATGAAAATGTTATGAAAGAGTGATTGTGTATAAAGTTAATATTTTATTTTACTAAAAATATTTTTATTATTTTATTTATTATCTTAAAAGTTTTCTCTCTTTTTCCTCTCTTTCGTTAGGAATTTATGTCCATTTTCACTGTTTTTTACATTCCCAATAATGTTACCATTGTCGTCGTTAGTTGGAAAATTATGTCCCCCAATCAGTTTTTTTGGTCACCGAAAAAAGATTCCCGCGAGACTTTTTTATACGATCTTTTTTGGGCTAGAAACGTTTTTACTATACGTTCGAAAATTTCTTAATTTATAGCAAAAAAATTAAAAACTTCTTACTTGATATGCAAATTTTGTTATGTTATTTCTTACTTATTAAACACATTTTTTTTTTTAAGAAGAAAAAGATTCTTACTTGATAACAAATTATTGTTATGTATTTCTTACTAATACATAACAAATAGATAATTTCTTACAACAATAGATAGTTATTCATTTCTTAAAACAATAAATAATCTCTTATTTGATGATAACAAAAAAATCTCTTACTTAATTACGAAAAATTATTACTTTATAGTGAAATTTCTTATTTTATGTTTGAAAATGAAAGAGAATTTGTTATTTTATTTTCAAAAAAGTTAGAAAATCTCTTATTTTAAGCTAAATTTCCCACTTATGGCTTGAGAAATCCTGAGGGAGAAAATGGGGACCAAAAATAAAAAGCGGACGCCGAAAATATTGCTGGCAGCAGCGGTGGCCGGCCGGGTAGATGGTAGTGGTTATTAAAATTATAATTATTAATATTAGTAATATTACTTTAATAGGGGGTAATTTTATATTTGTATATTTAGTATTGAATTAAATGATAAATTTGATAATTACTTGGAGTATTTGACACTAGCAAAGATTTTATTGCATATTCTACAATTGTCTGTCACATGTTAGTTTAATATGTAGTGGACCCTTAGAGATTATTTTTTTGGTATATTTTTTTTTCTACCATTCTTATATCACTAACACACATAATTTATATTCAATTACAATCTACCTAAAATATTTTCACCTCATCGAAATTATTATTTGTATTATTCTCTAACCAAACGAAACAAAATGCAGTGTGATAATATATAATTGTCACCATAGTTCATAGGTAAGTATACATTTTTCTCCCCCTCTTTTTTCCTCCATAATCTAAAAGGGCGCAGATATACGCACCCCGTAATTTTATGAGTTCACCCCAAGTGATTTTAGACAAAATCAACCCTAATTAAAAAGACAAAAATAACCTTACTTACAATATTAATTAAAATAGAAAAAATAAAATTTATATAATTATATATATATATATATATATATATATATAATAATATATATGATAAAACCTACGTATGATAAAACCTACGAACTTCTGCTTCACCAAAACCTACGTACTTCTACTTCATCAAAAACCTTTCTCAATACTTAASAATACTTAACAYAYATTCCACGTTACAACCTGTAAGAATGGAGGATATTGATACGAACAAGATGACTAATGTGAGTGTTGTTGACATCTTTTTTTTTGTATATTACTTTTTTTGGGCTGAAAATCGCGACTCTGTTCGACCTGGTTTTCAAGAACAATTGACTTATGTTCGAAATTTATGGCCGAACATATTGAACATGTTCGGAGGAAAATTTCGAACATCTTATACATGTTCGAAATATATTTTCGAACATGTACATAGTGTTCGGGTATAAATTTCGAACATGTCATACATGTTRGAATATAATTTTCGAACATCCTTTAAAAGTTCGGCCATGAGCTTCGAACACCTCTCTGCTCAGTACACATTTTAAAAATAATTCAAGAAATTTACATTCAAAACACAAGGTAGTAAACAGAACAAGAAAGTAATAAACATTCAAACACAATTAACATTGCAGCAAAACAAGTACGGAACAATCCAACAGAATACAAGCTATACTATCAAACAAAACAAGAAAGTAATAAATATCCGATTACATGTTCGAACATCCAGAAATAATGAACCCAAATAACAATTCAAAAACCATAAATCATAACACCAAGAACATTATCCTCAACCCTTAAATCCACCACTGAACATTTTCCAGAATCAATATTTCTTTGCTCCCGATCTGATGAGCCCCGAGCTCGTTGCCTTCTAATCGATGTCGTCGGTCTTCTTCTGAGTACTTCCGCATCTCCTTCATCAACGACTGATTGGCCAGAAAATACACAAATTAAATAAGAGAAATGAACAAAAATATATTAGTACTAGCTACTAGTATATATTGATCATGTATCAATAATTTTGAAATATATGTTCCATTTCAGTTTCGGTGTACCGTCGTAAATTTTTTTAAGGACGTCTTAATCGATTCTAAACATGAAATTTGGTAGAAAAAAAGCCACAACCCCTTGGGGTTAATAACCGACTTTCAGAACATAGCCCAACCAAACAATAAGTAACCAACAACAAACAATTCATTCAAATCAAATAGCAGGAACATAATTTCATCAAACATCCTTAAATTTGATTTAGTAACTGAACATAATCATTCTTATCGATTCCAAATTTCTGTTGTGTTTGAAAATAATAACTGAACATTATGTTCGAAACCTTTGTTCGAACACATGAACTTTGTTCGGCAGAGATTTTCGAACAAAGGGGCTATATTCGAAAATAAATTTCGAACATAGATTCTGTGTTCGAACAAAATTTTTGAACGTAATCGCTTGCAACTTTCCTGGCTGAAAATGTTCGATTGGAATCCACGAYCATATGCTATATGTTCAAATTTATTAGCRGAACATACGGCTGTTGTTCTACGAACCAGAATCGAACATCTTCAAACGGCCATTGCAAATTCTTTCAAAAACTTTAAACCCTAACCTAAATAATTCAATGAAACCAAATGAAAAACATACCCATCGCGTTTGATGGCTCACCCCGTTCCATTCTTCCTCTCAATAAACAAAGTTCTCCTCTCTTCTTTCTCCTCTGCGAATTTCTTCTTCTTTCCCGTTACCCAGTTTCTTTTATTTTCTTTTTTTTTTTGGTTTTCTTATTATTCTTTTCTTTTTTATTTTATTTAGTTTATTATATTAATTTTGATAATATATGGGGGGTAAAATGGGGTGTTATTGGGGTTAACTTAGTAAAAAGAAGTACATTTTAAAATATTTTGGGGTGTTCTTATCACTTGGGGTGAACTCATAAATTTTTGGGGTGCATATATCCGCGTCCAATCTAAAATTCGGAGTACATTTGATGAGCTATTGATATGTATGCCAGTTGGGTGGCTCGCTGTGGGTACCTACTATTTTTCTAGAAACGGAAGCGTCATTTTTATTTCGAACTTGGTTATCGTCCCGCACAGCAGTCGAACGGCTGTCCATAATTAGCCTTGCGCCGACAAGGTTCAACCCGATCAACCGCAGCCCGCTCTTGGTTTATTGCTGCAGCCCACTGCCAGGCCCAGCCCGAAAAGTGCAGCAGCCCAGACCTCAGGTGCAGCCCGTCCTTCGGCCCGTTCCCTCCAGCAGGAGAACCCTTTCTACCTTTCTGATATCAAAGCAACACAACAACATTAACAGAAGGCAATACTCAATATTTAATCGAATAAGAAAAGAAAAAAAACCCTAATTAATGATGGGATGTCGCCGTCACTGCGAATGGGGTTTCCGGCCAGATCCGAACAAGAAATCTCAAGGGTGTGTCGGCTCAGGGATCCTGGTCTTAATTCGCAACAAACCATCAACACAAAGACACTGTCGGGACGAAAATCCAGCCTACCGCCGCCGCCTGAATCCTTTTTTTTTTCCTAGCAGCAAAACGAAATGGACACGTAATATTTGGGCCAAGGTGGAGTATGTTGGAATAGGCCCAAATGACTTCTTCAAGAAGGGCAACCCAGTTTACTTCAGCCAGGCCCACAAGAAAAAGTCCAGCCCAAAACCACCCCTCCATTGTAGGTCAAACTGACCCGTTTGACGCAAGCTTTAATCTGGGCACCTTTTGTTGTTTCGCATCTTTCTCCTTTGTATTCGACTTTCTCCTTTGTATTTGACGGAGCCTCTTTTTCTAGTTAGCATTTCTCCTAACCATACGCAGCCCTTTGGGTTTAAAACGTTGACTTGCTCTCTGTGAACATGTACCGCGATTTTTTCCCATTTGCGAATTTGGTGATACTCTCGTTTTCCCTTTTGAAACAAAAGATCTACTCACTCCGTTTCTTAATAAGTGTCGTTTTATAATTTTTGTTCAAAATTAAAGAACATAATATTTGACCAACATATACTCAATCAATTAATAATATTTTCATTTAATTACTTTCATTCTTTCTCTTTAGTTATTCTATTACCATAAACTTGTTTATATTTCTTAAAATAAGCGGGGATAATATTGGAATAAATTGGTAAAAAATTCTAAAACGACACTTAATTTGTAATAAAATTAAAATTTTAAAACGACACTTATTAAGAAACGGAGGGAGTATTAAAACTATCTGACTGTGTCAATATATTTGATCTAATGTTTCTTAGTATATATATTTATCTGTTGTAATCCTTCCTATAGACTAGGACTTTTAGTTGTAACCCTACTGCTTATACTCCTATATATACTGTAATGGTACACAGCAAACAACAATTAATCATTCTATAAACTTTATATGGTATAGAGCCAGAATATTCTCTTACAAGATTTTTTTTCCCCCAATGGCTACCAATCCTGCCACCAATCTTGTCCAGCTAAATGCGTCCACCCATTTTCCCATCAAACTCGCTCTGCTAATTTTCTAGTGTGGAGCCGACAAATTCAATCAACTCTAATCGGTTTTGATCTAGTCGGTTACATTGATGGTACACAAAAAGTGTCAAGTCAACTCACCGACACCGCACAGTAAATTGTTAATCCAGAGTACCTACTTTGGTTTCGTTAAGACCAAATTCTTATAAGCGCACTCCTTGGTAGTTGCTCCGATTCAATTCAACCAATAATATCCTCTGCTCAGACTGCTTCTGATGCATGGAAGCGCCTCACCATGAGCTACGCAAACACATCTCGAGGTCGAGTTGTCTCCCTCAAGGCCAAATTGGCGAAAAATCCGAAGGGCAGTAAATCGGTGATCGAGTTCCTTCACGAGATGCGCGCCATCGCTGATGACTTGGCTTTGGCCCAAAGTCCTATCTCCGAAGAAGATCTAGTGGTGCACGTTATTACACAATTAGGCGATGAATTTAACTCAAGTGTTGCTGCACTCCGAGTTCGTGAGACACCCATTGCCTTTTCCGAGTTGTCTGATATACTCACCGACTTCGGAAGGATGATGAAAGAAAATGAAGTTGTTCATCAATCTCTTCTTGCCACAGCTAATGTTACTCAAAAGCACACTTTCAAACATCAAAATTCTGACCGACAATTTCATACTCCACGCGATCAAGGATGGTCCTCCAATTTTAGGAGACCTCGTGGAGGGCAGTCCAATAATTATAACTGACACGCGTTAAATGGTAATCGATCAGGTCATGTTTGCCAATATTGTAATTATCCTGGACATCAAGTTCGAACTTGTAGAAAGTTAGCAAGGTTTCTGAAATTAAACAACTTGCAGCTGTCTGATTCTCACTTTAATCATACCACATCGCCATCGGTCATCAACAATACCACAATGTCACCTCTAGATCATCAGCCTTGGTTGTTTGACGGTGGAGCTTCGCATCATGCTACTCCCAACCATTCGTCTTTCCAATCCTTTTCATATTACGGGGGTCCTGACGAAATACATCTGGGAAATGGTAATAGGCTTCAGATAACTCATATTGGTCATACTACCCTACCTACTTCTCGTCATGATCTTTCTTTAACAAATGTATTATGCGTTCCGCAATTGCGCACAAATCTGATTTCTATTTCTAAACTTTGCAAATTTAATCATGTTTCTATCGAAATCTTTCCGTCTTATTTTCTTATCAAGGATCTACGCACGGGAATGTCTCTAATACGCGGACAGAACATACATGATGTCTACTGCACTCCTTTGTCGTGTCCTCCTCAAATAAATGTCACCAAACTCCCGTTACCAGCATCTGACTTGTATCATCGTCTCGGTCATCCTGCTAATAAAACTCTTCGATTGATTGGGCGTTCCAATAATTCATCCAGTTCAGTTCCTTCTAGTTTTTATTGTACTTCGTGCAATATTAATAAAAGTCACAATTTGCCTTTCTCTCGTAATTTTCTAGTTAGTATAAAACCATTTGAGCTCATTTATACTGATGTGTGGGGTATTACTCAAAAATCAATTGATGGATATGCTTATTATGTCATCTTTGTGGACCATTTCACTAAATATACATGGCTTTATCCAGTCCCTTGCGCACCTCATCGAGTTTAGCTCGTAACCGTCTGCCCAAGCCATCAAACATCTACAACATAGCCCTTAATTATCCACCTTCAATCCGCGTGCAATATCATGCTTTCTTACGAGCCGGGTCAACCCAACCCTGGGCCAGGTTAAACACCTAGATCGACACGTGACCCATTCCCATGACTAGTGTTGCAAACTGCCAGCATCCTTTATGAGACATGGCTGACACCCCGGGGTCACCATGGGTCTGGAGCTTCACAGATCCTTCCCCCTATATAATAAGCCTTAGAAAATGTGCAGAGACCCACCGATATACACTACTTGTCTGTACAAGCACTAGTGCCTCCTCAGCTTTTCAATATGTAGCTTCTTTCAAAATAATACAAAGACACATACAAGGCAATCTCTCGGCACAAAGCCTAGAAACCTTTAAATGTATGTCTCTCTCCCTTGTCTCGTACGATGCCGCACCATGACGACACCGTTTACCCCGCAGGCTTGTCGACCTGTCGAGTTGTTGTGCAAAGGGTGTAACGCTAGGCAATGCTTTAATAGATATTTTTATGATGGAGGTTTTGACTGACCTATTTTAGGTCGATGATTGATTCATAGCTACATAATTCAAATATATGCGTATTCTTATGGTTTTTTATGGGCCGACGCTTATTCAGGTTGGCAAAGGCTTTTATGGTTCTTATGGTTGTGGGTTGACGCTCGTTTAGGTTGATGATATATTTATGATTTATGGTATTGAGATGACAAATATCCAAGTCGTCAAACATGCAGGTTTATGGGGATTTTTTAGGCAACCTCCCCTTTTATAAGGAGTCCTCTTTTTATAGGGGGCAAGCTTTTGGGGAGTGGCGAGCTCTCGTATTGGAGTGGCGATCTCTTATGTAAGGGCGGCGAGCTCTTATCAAGAAAATAGTATTGTGGCAGCTCGATACTAAGTGGTAGCTCGGTATTGGGAGCCGCGATATCTGCTTAGCATGGTCTAATATGGATTATGGTATGGGGTCCCGGTGGACTAAAGGAATTGTTTATGGTTATAAGGCGATGCTTATGTAATATTTCAGGGTTATAGTTTATAGTTTGGAATGACTTTTTGGCCGACCTGTTTTAGGTCAGATAAGTGAAATCTTTATTTTTTTATATTCTACCTGATTTCGTACCTCAATCAGCCAGAATATGGGGGACTAGCTGATACAATATCAAAAATTGACTCGACTATATATGGTAAGAAACTAACGAAAGGGGGAGAAGATTCTAAGTCCCGGCGTATATGGTACTAAGGTTTTATGGTTATTATTGAATTATGGAAACTGAGAATCATAGTATGAGAATATTTCCTAAATATGGATATTGGGTAAAGTTAGGAGATTTAATCCCATCTTATGAAGGAAACCTATTAACAGGTGGAGAAGTCTAAATAATCTTATAAATAGAGGATTCAGGCCCTTATTTCATAACTCAACTCAACTCACCTTCAACTTCTACAACATTAATTAATCACCCTTCTCTTTATCATAGAGCTCACATTATGTGGAATAATTCTCTCATCTTCAGTTATCATGGACCATGGAGCTTACGAATTTTATGGATTTATGGATTTTATAGCGATCTCTCCTTTAGGAGAGGCGATCTCTTTTTTAGGAGAGGCGAGCTCTTATACACGAGGACCCTAAATTGGGAACACATCTCTTGTCTTTTTTCTCTTGTCTATACAAAGAGAACACAAGTCTCACTTCTTACTCTACGTTGATTTTATACTATATTTTAAGCTCTCACGCACTATTGAGCTCTTACACATCTATCTTGAATAATATCTGACTTAAGCATCGGAGGGCCTACGTCGGGGCTGCCTGACTTGGGTTATGTTTTGCAGGTTGATCATGTCACCATGAGCTTTTTGTAGGTCTATCAGGTCGCCGAATAGATATTTTAGGTCAACACTTTCTTTTCTTGGTGAACCAATCTTTTTGGTCGCATCAGATATATAGGCAGAGAGAGCACATAATTCTCTCGTAGACGATCTAAGGACAATTTTTTTTAATATTTTTTTTATAGTTGAAAAAGTAATAACAAAAAATCAATTGTTTCAGATATACAGTAAAACACAAACTACAAAAAATCAGGAATCCTTATGGGCAGAAACGTTAGCAAACTTGTCAGCAACTACATTACTGACGAGTTTGCTGATGGTATGACTCGTCAGCATTTATGACATCAGTAATGCTATGCTAACCGGTTATTGTACAAGTCAGAACTTGCTTATAGCTTGCTGACGGGTTTTATAATATTCCCCTGGTCGCCAATCGACACACGTCAACATTTGCTGATGGGTAAGACAGCTGTCAGCATATGCTGACGAGTTATGCCCGTCAGAAATTTCACAATTACGCTATGCCCGTCAGGATTTTGCTGACGCCCTCCAGGCCGTTAGAAAATTATATTAAATTATATTCTTTTAATTTTTCTTACCTGAACCTGTGTCATAAATTAATAATCAAAACGAAATCTAATTTGTAGATTCCAAAAGAATATAAAATATAATTAATTAACATATTCAATAATGTATACAGTTTAAATAAAATATCAAACATAAATATTTTGACAAAATGTTCCGTTCCTAACATTATTGCTCTGGAGAATCAGCTGGAGAACCATATGAAGGATTGGAGGGAGGCCACCGACATCGCGCTCTTATCGTTTTGGTAACTTCTTCCATCACCTGCTGACGGAGAGTCATCTGCAACTCGAGCCGCTCAAGCTCTTGCTCCTCGCGCATCACCTGGAGCTGCTCCTGATGTGCCCGCTCGTTCGCCTCGAGCTGACTTCGGATTTGTCACTTCCATACATCCAGCTGTATCTGGAGGGGAAAACTGCTTTTTTGGTCCATTATATTTTCCACTTTCCAATTTAGAACCAAGATATTGTCCACTATCAAAACACATACACGAAGTTGGCAAAATCATCATAAAAGGTACAAAATTATCCCGATCGGGCTTTTTTGCTGACGTGACGTGATTCAATAATTTCTTATCAATTTTCTTTATTTTTAAACATTAACTGAACAAAAAAACCTGAGAAAGAAATCAATTTTGGTCCATTATATTGGCCACATTCCAAAAAACGTACGTGACATTAACCATCATCAAATCGCATCTGCTAAGTTGGTCAATTTATCAAAAATGGTCCAAAAATACTTTTTTATATTTTTTTTTAAAATAAAAAATATATATTTAATATATATTAGATATGTAAATTAATTTATAAATAATTATAATATATTTATAAATGCAGATTATATTTATGAATAATGATATTATAAATACATAATATTATAATAAATATTATAAATAATTATAAATACATATTATTCAAAAAGAATATTATTAATTATAAATATATATTATATACAAATAATGATATATAATTGTTACAAATATAAAATTCTTATTAGTAATATTCTAATTAATAAAAAATTAATAAAATTAGAAATAAATATAAAAATATCAATTATATATATAATATTTATTATAATATTATGCATTTATAATATCATTATTCATAAATATAATCTACATTTATAAATATAATTATTTATAAATATATATAAATTATTTTACATATTTAATATATATTAAATATGTATTTATAATTATTTATGGATAATTATATTTATAATATATATATATATATATATATATAATATTTATTATAATATTATGTATTTATAATTAATAATATATTTTTTTGAATAATATGTATTTATAATTATTTGTGATTAATTATATTGATAATATATATATATATATAATATTTATTATAATATTATGTATTTATAAATCATTACTCATAAATATAATCTACATTTATAAATATAATATAATTATTTATAAATATAATTTATAAACTAAATTACATATTAAATTAATATTATATTTCTTGAATAATATGTATTTATAATTATTTATGAATAATTATATTTATAATATATATATATAATATTTATTATAATATTATGTATTTATAATATCATTATTCATAAATATAATCTAAAATTATAAATATAATATAATTATTTATAAATATAATTTATAAATTAATTTACATATCTAATATATATTAAATATATATTTTTTATTTAAAAAATATAAAAATATATTTTTGGACTATTTTTGATGAATTGACCAACTTAGCAGATGTGGTTTGATGATGGTCAATGTCACGTACGTTTTTTGGAATGTGACCAATATAATGGATCAAAATTGATTTCTTTTTTTTTTTTGTTCAATAATGTTTAAAAATAAAGAAAAATGATAAGAAATTATTGAATCACGCCACGTCAGCAAAAAAGCCCGACCGGGATAATTTTGTACCTTTTTTGATGATTTTGCCAACTTCGTGTATGTGTTTTGATAGTGGACAATATCTTGGTCCTAAATTGGAAAGTGGACAACATAATGGATAAAAAAAGCAATTTTTCCGTATCTGGAGCTTCGTGACACGACTATCGGAAAAGAGGAGGTATCGCCTCTGAAAGTCTTTGAAGCCGGAAGACCTCCTAAGCATCATGTGCCAAATCGAAGACCCTTCTTTACTCCGACGGTCTCTAGATATACCTCATCCTCGTTAATGTCGGTAGGAATCTGTGATTAAGCATGTCTCTCCTCTAGACGTCTCTAATACTCCTCCTGCAATATTTTGATTGATGTATAATTTACCGTTATGAGGATTAAAAATGAAAGATATTTATATTTATATTAATTACATCTAAAAAAATAATTACAAAACAATCACAAGTTTCTCGTTGGGCGCAGTATATATGATCAGTAAAAGTGTCAGGTCTCTGGTGTATAGTCAAGAAAAGCTCGAACGCAATAGGTTCCCTACCCATATCCTCACGATGTTTATAATATTTAAATTATTTTTTAATTTATCACTAATTATGAACTAATTAATTACTTATGATCTAAACTTGCATGAACGTGTTTGACACTAATGTTAGTCGTGATGTTGAAATATCTTTATTAACATTTGTAAAAGAGAAAACACAACAATGATTTTTATTTGTGAGTTGAATATAAACTCATAGATCGCGACCTTAGGCTAAAAGATATATTACTAGAAATGTTTACAAACCAAGAAAAAAGAAATCTAGTAACATTACAAAAATAAATGAAAAGAATTGCTCCTAAAAGTTCTTCTCGTTCGAACAACCACGAACTCAAAGAACACTCTGAAATGGAGCAACAGATGCTGCAATAAGGTTTTTATTTTTCTCATCGTCACAGTCGTAATCTTCATCAAAACGCCAAGTGATACTTATAACCCAACTTTCTTGAAAGAGTCCTTATTTCACATAATAAGGTTTTCATGATTATCTCTAAAGCACTTAGGAGATAAGGACTCTATTAAAATAAGATTAATCTACTAACATTCCAGCTAACACTAGAGTTCAGAAAGATAAATAACTCTATAACAAATAACATAAAAAATAGGATTTTAATTCTACGTGATCAACAATCCTATCAATATATTTACTAAAATATTTATACACTCATGACTTTGACCCAGTCAAATGCATGCATCATAAAGAACAATAATTGAAGTTGCTAAAATCTGTCCAACGAACTTGTTTCAAACAAATAAACACTATTTCTATTTCTAAACAGATTTTGACCAAAATACACAAAATTTTAAAGGCCAAAATCATATATGATACCAAGCCCATCCAATGATAACAATATCATTATTATAATATACCCTGTCCCATATACATTCACATATTGATGACCTAAATCCCTTACCCACACCTTCTAAAATCAATTGAACCAAATAATCACACATGCATATCCAATTTTAACACATCCCTTCATCAAAATCAATCGATTGAACCAAATAATCACACATGCATATCTTCATCAAAATCAACTGGACCGAATAATCACACACGCATATCCTAATTTAAACACATCCAATAATCACCATCTACCCATAATTGCGTGATACACGTGACCCATAATTTGTATATTCAGTTTCAAAATAAAAGAAAATAAATAATTATCTTGATTTTCGATGCCTGTATAATTTGAGGTCCTTTGATCAGTCTTTCTCCCAATAACTCGATGTCACTCGTTTTTCCACATACGGAAATACTTGATCCGACCAAAAAGATTGTATCATCAAGACTGAGTCGGAATGCTCGAACTCCAGCGACCTGCAAAACAAAACCCAAGTTGGACAGTCCCGACGTAAGCCCTTCGATACTTAACTCAATATTCATATGAAAGTGATAAAAATAAGAGATTATGAAAATAATTTTAATTCATCCCTTATAAGAATCATATGTCATTGATCTCATGATAATTTCAGTTATGAAATAAGTGCTTGAACCTTATATTTATAATATTATTTAGAATTATCCATCAAACCAATATGATTTCTTACAAAGATGGGATTAAATTTCTAATTGTACTCAATATTTATAATTAGAAAAATACTCCATACTAGAATTCTTATTTTCATAATAACCATAAAATTTTATTATTACCATGTTATCGACCTGCCGGGTCCGATAAGTATATTTAATCATAAAACCATATTAATATATTACCATAACCTTATAGGTTGGAATATATAACTTTCTACCTCTTTCACTACCTTCTTATCATACTTTTTAGGATCTACTTACTTTATTCCACGATTCCGCAACAATGGGGGATGGCTATTTTTCAGCCTTTTTGCCTCGTTTTTTTCTTAGGTAATCAACTTCTTCAATGGCCATAAAAGCTGATCTTTATAGAAGAAATGCCCGTCGAGGCCTGGAATTCCCTTTGCTTGCTAGTGACTGGGTTTGGGCCCGCATTATTACCACCAAATCGTAAGAATCGTCACAGTCTTTGGGTTGGGCCAGGTTCATTAAGAGAGTCTGGTTCAATAATCAGAATGAGTGTACATTACAAAATAATTATATAATTATATAATTATATTACTAGTGAATAAAAATATATTTACATTGCAAGATGGATCTTACATAATTTACCATATCCCAAAAAAATATGTTAGTTAGATGAGCGGCCGACTTGATCTAAATGAGTGGTCCTTCATTTAAGTGTGTTAATGATGTGTTTAATCATCTGGAATCCTAGATGAATAGGTTGTTGATGTAAGATAAAATCTAAGAGAGAACAAAAGGATAGTCATATTGATAAGTCGAAATGACGCCACTTTAATTGACATTATGAATCAATTCACCAAATAGACGTCATCTTCAAGTAAAAATTTCCTACCTCCACCTTAAACTATGCTGGCATGCTTTTTAATTAAAAACAAGAGATAAACAAATTCTTACAATCATTTTTAAAATTTGTAACGACAGGTGCATTTTGATTATTTTAACAGGGGAAAACATAATGTAAGGCACGCCTTACCCGCCCGTACTTTCTTTGACTTTATCACGTATATCAACTAATATATAAACATGTGTTAGGCTAGATTGACGGGTCACGACTCGTTAGGTCATCTGATCCTATATTATAATGTATTAATTTTTGTACTATGATATATTGGTTTTTGTACTCGAAAGTATTGATTTTTCATAAATTTCTGACATGTGTTATAATGTATTGATTTTTATACTATGATGTATTGTTTCTTCACTATAATGTATTAACTTTTCTACTATGATGTATTGATATGAAATTTTGGCCTAATGGATGATCCGTTAGTCCGGCCTGACAAGAGTGCTGCCCCAATTAATATTATATCCCTCCTATCTATACTTCTATAATAAAGATCATGGGCAATGCTCAGGCTTCGCCATTTGGCGTGCGCTCATTGGTTAGTTTTGTTTTTTTTAAATTCATTCACGTGTGGATATAGCCGAAATAATAATGTCCACAAGTTCGCACTTCCCAATCAGTTGTGTCCACAGATTTACCCAAGCTTCCACCCAAAGCTTCCGACAAATCAAGTTCCGTCTTTTTCGCCAAATCAATTTTTGTTTTTTTTCATTCCACCAATTCAGCCGTCCTCGGAAATATTGCCCAATCAGATCACCTGCTTTCTATATCGTTACAATTGCAAATCGCTCGGACTGCAGAAAAATTATAGAAATCCCATTCATTTGCAATAAGACTGCTTTCTATACCGTTACATTTGCAATTGTTACAATTCAAGCCAAATCCCTTCCTTCTGTGGAAAAAAAATGAGGATTGAGGTGCTCCCACACGAAAGGTTTATAGTACATTTACTACTTCTTTATCTCTCTTTATTTGTTTGTTTTTCATGTTTTGTTCGTTTATATTATTTTTATTAAATTTGATCTGTGATTTCTTTTAGATCTGTGAATTGAGTAATTTGTTTCGGATAATTCATTTGTGCTTCTTACTTATTTTTTTCATAAACTATTCTTCTCTTTTTAAATTTGTATTTTGGTTTTTACCTGTAGGTTGCTGGTCGTTTCTTAAAAAGCTTTGGGTGTCAAATTTGTGAACTAGGAAAAGCTAATTTTATAGTTGGTAATTAGAGATGGGGATTTTTGTTCTGAGAGGTTATTATACCAATCTATTGTGTGGCTTTTTCATCCACTGCTTCAAATTTAATGCAAAAGTCATTTCTAACAATCTTTTTCCTGATTCCCAGTATTTTATCATGTAGATTTAAACAAGCCTACTCTATTAAACATGGAGGGTTGTCATGTCTCTGCTACATGCCTGGAATCAATTCAGGTTTATTTGTGTTTTTTTTATAACATTTCTGAGTTTTAATATTCTATATTTATTAAAATGTCTATCTTCTCATTCTATATTGATGAGTTATGTGTTTTTATGCATCTCTTGATACATTATTGTATTTGAATCTCAGCAGATGTAATTTGACAGATGATGGGTGTGAAAGATTCTCAAGTGAGATTATCTAAAACTTCTGTTTCAATTTGTAGTGAAGTAAGTAATAGCTACATTTAATAAAATAATTTATTTGCCTTTTCTTTTTCTTTTTCTTTTTCTTTCTTTCTTTCTTTCTTTATTTTAATAAAGTTGAAGTTGAAGTTTTTGTCTTTTCTGCTTTTTCACAGAGATGCTATCACTGAAAGTCTTGAATTTGGGATTCAATGAGGTCACGAGTGCTATCTTGATTCACTTTAAAGGTGGGCGTATCTGTTTCTTATAAGGAATTAAATGGTGCCAAATTATAATATAATTTGATTTAACTCTGTTAATTCACAATTTATACTGATAATATATGTTTGTTTCTTTGTTTCTTTTGTGACACAGGTCTCACAAATTTGGAGAGTTTAAACCTTGATTCTTGCAGAATTAATGATGAGGGGATGGTTCATCTTGTGTTAGCATATTAACTTCTTTTTTTTATTTGACTAAAAAAAAAAAAAGAAAAGAAAAAAGATTGACTGCTCAACCCACGCGGGTTTTCTAGAAAGCATTATTCCATCTCTTTCATTACAGTTCATTTTGCTAAATTCGCTTAGACTGCAGAAATTTCATCCTTTCCTTTTTTGTTATCGTTTAGGCAGGGCCAATTTGAGTTTCTTTTTAGTTTCCTAGGATTCCTTGTTTTAGGGTTTTTATTTAGTTTAGTATAGTTTTTCTTAGGGATTTTCAGTTTTATGCTTTTATTTTTATTTTTTTTTGGGTTTTTATGTGTTTTTTTAAGATTTTAAGATTTTTAGTTTAGTTTTCATTTTCAGGGTTCTTTTTTTTTTGTAGTTTTTTATTAGAATATGATTAAATAGCTTTCTAGAGGAATATAATTAATTACACGCGGTGCTTTATCAAGGTTGGAGTTCTCAGTTTATATAACCAAGAATTCTGGATTAATCAA
>BMAC01000619.1:354189-404944 GCA_014905375.1 Phtheirospermum japonicum | reverse complement strand
TTATAGTCAACGAGAAGAAACTGACTATGATGAAACCTTTTCTCCAGTTGCGAAAATCAAGTCCATTAGGATTTTACTTGTTATAGCTGCATACTATGATTGCCATATTTGGCAGATGGATGTTAAAATCGCTTTCCTTAGTGGTGAATTAACCGAGGAAGTGTATATGATACAACCAGAGGGTTTTACATCTGAATCGAAACCCAAAGCGGTATGCAAGCTACAAAAGTCTATTTATGGACTTAAACAGGCCTCCATAAGTTTGAACATTTGTTTTGACAAAGCAATCAAATTATTTGATTTTTTCAGAAACAAAGAAGATCCATGCGTTTATAGTAAACACACTAGAGGGAGTATTATTTTATTATTATATATGTTGATGACATATTGATAATTGGAAGTGATACCCTTCTCACGTAATCAATAAAGGATTGGTTGTCAAGAACCTTCATGATGAAGGACTTGGGTGAAGCCTGCTATATTCTTGGAATTAGGATCTACCGGGATAGACCTAATAGAACATTGGGGCTATCACAGTCCACGTACATATATAAAGAGCTAAGACGATTCTCTATGGAAAATTCTAACAGGGGATATATTCCAATGGGTCATGGTCTCAAGTTATCAAAGAAGGATGGTCCTTCTACTGATAAGGAACTTGAGCGCATGAAAAGGATCTAATATGCTTCAGCAATAGGATCAGTCATGAAGTAGAGCAGAATTTGAAACAACTGAAAGTTCCTAACTAATAAAGCTCATCATGAATATGCATGCATATAATGTAGGTTCGTTTTTTCTCAAGGCTTCATATCTGTGTAGTATTTTACTGTTTCTACCAAAATTCAAATATGCAGAATCACATATTGGTGCTTGGTACTACCTATAAACATGATAGATAAATACTTGTTATCTATTGTCTGTGCTCAATCAAAGACGTGAGCCTATTTTTCATAATTCAAACATACATACATAAATACACACACACACACACACACCATATATATATATATATATATATATATATGAATTTTAAAGTTGTAATTATTTTCTGCTTGATTTTTTCTTTAACAGAATTAATACTATTTTGTTATTGTATACAGTGTATTATACTTTAGTTTAGAATAAGTGTAAAATTATATCTTAGTAAAAGAAAATGAACTGCATGTTTGCATTTTATAGACAACTCAAAAAGAGGTTTGATTTTCTTGGGGAATTTGTATAAGAACTCCTTTTTTTTTTTTTTTTAATAATAATAAATCACCAAACATGTTACGTTTTACTATTTTTCTAACTATTCTTGTGATAAATTAATATAAAATGAAAAAAAAAAAGATTATTTGATTGATAGTCTATGCCCAAATACTCCCTCCGTTCCCACAGTATTTCACTTTCGTTCTCCCCATAAAAATATAGTCCTGTTATCATATTTAATATATCATTAATTTTTCATTTCCACACATGCTCTTAATTAATATTTTTAAAATACTAATTTTCTTCATGGTAAATGGGAATTTATAAAAATATACTAATTTTCTTCATGGATGAGAATTTGATGATTACAATGCAAAGTATTACTATTCCAATGACAAATCTACCGATTCCAACACTGATTTTGAGAAGTATTAATTGCACTAATAAATTCAAGAAGTGTACAATTAGAAGACACTAACTAAATTAATGAGTTAATTATATAAATTATTCATTTCTTAATTTATATGCAATCAACTGCAAAATTATCGTATTAGGACGGAGGAAGTTGATGCATGTTCAAATTAATTCAACTGATTTATTATATAAACATTTGTTAATTGTCTGATAAGTACGTATATGTTTCCACTTTGATATATATGTCTAATACTTTGCTGATTAGTCCTGATCACAGACTCACTATAACTGATTACTGATCAAGTACAACTGGAAAACTGTGGGCTGGTTTGCATCGTATTCCAAATTAAATGAACACGTACCAATATCTCACTGCCACTATCATCAAATATTGTACTAGCTACTACTATAAAAAAGATTATTATATTGCCCTTTCAACAGAACCTTTGCCTTAGTGTGTAAGAATTCAAATTAAAATATTTATCATGGGAATATGGTATCCAAATCATTGTATTGCTTTGGTCCATATCAGCCTAGAGCCAAAATAACTAAATAAAAATAAATAAATAAATAAATTCTAATCCGCTCTCTTTCTTTTTTAACTTTATTCAAGAGTTTTTATGTACTACACATATAATTATTTATTTATTTATTTATGAAAGGCACGTGACATGTATTTGCATGGTTTTGAAATATATTTTACACTAAAAAGAATCATCAAAATTAGATAAGTACACAACGTAGGAGAAGAAAAGTTTAAGAAATCAGATTAAAGACCTAATTCAGTAAATGATAGTGTGGGAATATATCTCGGCATATATATAGATGGTGTGTATACAGTCATGTGTTGATCAAAGGAGATTTTGAGGAATATTATGTTCCTTTGCATTTAACTCATCTTTACTTCCTTAAGCCAATCTATTTTCCAATATTCTGTTTTCAGTGTCAGCAGCCAATTTGGATAAAAGAACCGATATAATTAAACATTAATAATGCAGGTGGTCTAGATACCATTCCCTTCCTCAAAGATCAATTTTTGTTGTTGGTTAATTAAGAAATATTATATATGTTGGAAAAGAATATTGGAGAGTTATACCACATGCCAAGTAAACCCCATCCCTCCTCTAAAATTTCATAAAATCATTAAATTTCATAATTACCGACATTTTAAAATTTATCCTCCGGAGCTTTGATTTTATTGGTAAAATATTTACCTTTACCTGCAAGTCTAGCGATTTTTAAAACACTGTTAGCGTAATAACTAAAAAAAAAAAAGGGAATTAATTAGAAGGGAAGGGAATAGTTTTGTTAAACAGCTACCTTTGTCATGTGGAATATATAATGAGGGGAAAAGATTGAAACTTAAGAAAGAGATGCCTTTTTGAGGAATATATTTTGTTGAACTGGGATTGATTTATTAATACTCTTTGATCATCCTTTCATCTCTAAACCCTCTGTATATAAACAAGGGTGACCAACCTATTCACAATGGTTAAACTTCTCGAGAGGCTATTCGGCTCTTTCGTTTCTTCGTTCCTATATTGTTTCCTTCATCATCAAGATAATAACGGCACCAAAACTAGACGAAAAAAATACAACCACCGCAACATGCCTAAGGGTCGACCGCTTTCCTTGCAGGTTATACTAAACATTTCCATAATTAGAAAAAACAAAAAAACTTGTTTATATTTGGAATTTATTAGTATTAATTAATGATATATATTAGTTTTGTTGGATGTATATGTTTAGCTTATATATGATGATCATACTAAATATAGCTAGTCAATAGCCATATTGCATGCATGAGAATACTAATAATAGAAGGAACAACAACAAATGGAATAATAAATGAAAGGAAGGTGCGTGGAAGCATATATATATGGTGTGTGTGTGTGTGTGTGTGTATTTATGTATGTATGTTTGAATTATGAAAAATAGGCTCACGTCTTTGATTGAGCACAGACAATAGATAACAAGTATTTATCTATCATGTTTATAGGTAGTACCAAGCACCAATATGTGATTCTGCATATTTGAATTTTGGTAGAAACAGTAAAATACTACACAGATATGAAGCCTTGAGAAAAAACGAACCTACATTATATGCATGCATATTCATGATGAGCTTTATTAGTTAGGAACTTTCAGTTGTTTCAAATTCTGCTCTACTTCATGACTGATCCTATTGCTGAAGCATATTAGATCCTTTTCATGCGCTCAAGTTCCTTATCAGTAGAAGGACCATCCTTCTTTGATAACTTGAGACCATGACCCATTGGAATATATCCCCTGTTAGAATTTTCCATAGAGAATCGTCTTAGCTCTTTATATATGTACGTGGACTGTGATAGCCCCAATGTTCTATTAGGTCTATCCCGGTAGATCCTAATTCCAAGAATATAGCAGGCTTCACCCAAGTCCTTCATCATGAAGGTTCTTGACAACCAATCCTTTATTGATTACGTGAGAAGGGTATCACTTCCAATTATCAATATGTCATCAACATATATAATAATAAAAATAATACTCCCTCTAGTGTGTTTACTATAAACGCATGGATCTTCTTTGTTTCTGAAAAAATCAAATAATTTGATTGCTTTGTCAAAACAAATGTTCAAACTTATGGAGGCCTGTTTAAGTCCATAAATAGACTTTTGTAGCTTGCATACCGCTTTGGGTTTCGATTCAGATGTAAAACCCTCTGGTTGTATCATATACACTTCCTCGGTTAATTCACCACTAAGGAAAGCGATTTTAACATCCATCTGCCAAATATGGCAATCATAGTATGCAGCTATAACAAGTAAAATCCTAATGGACTTGATTTTCGCAACTGGAGAAAAGGTTTCATCATAGTCAGTTTCTTCTCGTTGACTATAACCTTTTGCTACCAACCTAGCCTTGTAGGTTTGTACCTTACCATTTGCGTCGATCTTCTTCTTAACGACCCATTTGCATCCAATGGGTCTAACCCCAACTGGCAAGTCAATAAAGTTCCACACTTGATTTGTGTACATCGAGTCCATTTTTGATTTCATGGCTTCAAGCCACCTCTTTGAGTCAATGTCTAACATAGCCTCAGTGTAAGTTCTAGGTTCATCATCGTCCAGAATTTCCACGTCACATTGACCCTCTACAAGGAGGTTTAGTCTTTCTGGTCGCCTATGAATCCTTGTACACTTACAAAGTTGGTTATCATGCGTTTGAGTTTTGAGTGTTCTGATCATGAGAAGGTTCTTCTGTGCTAGATGGTCCAACATTTTTAGATTTCTCAGAAGTGTCATCAACATGAATTTCCTGAAGAGGGAGTTGTGCAACCATTCCTTGGTCTTCCATTGGTTGCGATGATAAATTTTGCATTACTGCATCAATTCTATCAATGCTCCCACTGGCTAAAGATTGTCCTCTAAGTGACACATCTTCACCATAGGAATGACCAGAAGCTCCCACTGAATTCTTGTCTATATCATTAGACAAGTTTTCAACCTCCATGTCACTTTGTGGTTCTTGAATTTCTTTAAGTTCTACCTTATTTTGACTTCTTTCCTTGTAGACATAGTCTTCCTCAAGGAAAGTCGCTTGCCTGGAAACAATGACCTTATGTTCTCCAGGAAGATAAAATAGTATCCTCGTGTTTCTTTACGATACCCCATAAATAACATTTCTCACTTTTAGATTCCAACTTGTCAGTAAGCATCTTCTTTACATATTGAGGGCAACCCCAGGTCCGCATGTGCGTAAGTGATGGCTTCTTGCCATGCCATAATTCATATGTAGTTTTATTTATTGACTTCGATGGAACTCTATTCAAAACATAGATTGAGTTTAGTAAAGCATACCCCATGGGTATGTCGGAAGATCTGAGAAACTCATCATGGATCTAACCATATCTAATAAGGTTCAATTTCTCCTTTCAGAAACACCATTCATTTGTGGTGTTCCAGGAGGCGCCCATTGCGATTGGACTCCATGAAGTTTTTAGTAATTGAGAAGTTCTTTACTCAAGTATTATCCTCCTCGATCCGATCGAAGAGTCTTAATACTCTTTTCAACTTGTTTCTCAACTTCTAACTTATACTCATTGAACTTGTCAAAAGCCTCTGACTTGTGCTTCAAAAGATACACATGTCCAAACATAGAGAAGTCATCAGTAAAAATATTGAAGTATGAATAACCACCTCTAGATTGTGTAGGAAAAGGTCCGCATACATCAGTATGAACTAGTTCAAGCACCTCTTTTGCTCGCATATCTTTCCCAGAAAATGGCTTGTTGGTCATTTTTCCTTTGAGACAAGATTCGCATTGTCCATAAGACTCAAAATCAAATGGTGTTAAGTCGTCCAACTTTCTTAACCTTGCGATTCTTGTTTCATTTATGTGACCAAGCCTACAATGCCATAAGTAGGTGGGATTATTCATATTACTTAACTTTATACGTTTGTTTTGCACATTGAGAATGTCACGACTACAATCAAGGACATATAAACTATTCACAAGTGGAACATTTTCATAAACAATACCATTATGCGTAAATAAACAATTATTATTAGCAAAATGGAAGGAAAACCCTTTAATGTCTAACATCGGAATAGAAACAATATTCTTCTTAATCGATGGAACAAAATAATAATTATATAAGTTTAGTCTATAACTCGAGTAAATCTAATTTATAAGTCCTTACACGCTCGGCAACAACCTTTGCTCCATTTCCCACGCACAGGCAAACTTCTCCCGGTCTAACCATCCTGCTGTCACTTAGCTCCTGCACATTATTACAAATGTGTGAGCCACATCCGGTATCAAATACCCAGCAGTGAGAGTTATTAATAGACATAATTATCTCAATGACAAACATACCTGAGGAGCTGGAAACATCTAATGTTTTCCACTTCTCATAGTCTCTCTTCCAATGTCCCCTTTCTTTGAGATATAAGAACACATCTTTAGCCAATGTTGACTTCTTATGAGCACCTCCTTTTGGCTCCAAAGCCGTAGGCTTAGGCCCAACCTTAGTTTTCCTTTTCTGCCTTTTCTTACCTATCAGGTTAGATTTAGCAGATGTACTCACCATGAGTACAACTTTGCCCTTTGAGGTGGAAGACTTCATATGTCTTAAGCATGTTATGAAGCTCGGGAAGCTTCTCTTTCGTGTTGTTCATATTATAATTCACAATGAAGTTTTCAAATGAACTAGGAAGTGAATTCATGATCAAGTTGACTGAGACATTTTCAGGTAGGTTCGTTCCACTCGAAGCCAACCTCTCAATCAACCCTATCATCTTCAAGACATGCTCAGACAGCTTGCCCCCATCATGATGCTTGCACTTAAAGAGATCTCTTAGCAGCTCATACTCCATAATTTGAGCTTACGAAGTATAGAGACTCTTCAAATGACCCAGCATTTCGTAAGGGGCCATGTGTTCATGCTGCCTCTGCAATTCTGTTGTCATCGCAGTTAGCATTACACACTGTGCCGAAGTTGCATCATCCTTATGTTTCCCATGAATACCCGTGTCAAACTTGGCATATTCAGGAGAATTTTTATCAGGAATCTCAGGAACAGGCGTGTCCAACACATACTCAATCCTTTCCTGTCTCAGAACTAAACGCAGATTGAGAAACCAATCCATAAAGTTTGGTCCAGTCGACTTGTTCGTTTCAACCAAATATTTCAATGATAAATTCGACATCTTAACTAATCAGAAGAAAATAAATAGAGCGGGAATTAAAACTGTAATTCTAATTCTTATGATCACAATTATTAACTAATTAATAAGGACTTTAATAATAAGCTCCCACTATTTTAACATATTCTACGACCCCATGGTAAAGTACGTACTCATATCAAATATGATCATAGTGAGCCAAGATCCATATTCATACTATTGCAGCTTCTGCTAGGGCTGATGACCACAATAGCACAACTGGTAGGTGTCCAAACAAATTATACACAATTATAACTCTTGGTCGATCGAATCTAATTCGATCTTATGCCCTTAGTTGATTACGACGTTAGGGCGACAAGAAAGAACTAATTGAGTCAACCCCATTACACGATCTCAAACATGTGCACCTATGAGCGAGCCTTGACCTCGTCGACCGGAGCAAGCACTAGGGTGCAAATACTCATGGACGAAAAAGGTTTTATACTCACCTAATTATAATGGACAACGCGTTCATCCAAGACGAGACTCATATTTTATTTGGGGAACATTTATCGGGATTTAACAATTAACAAGATCCAAATGAACAGTAAACAATTACTGGGCGCCGCCTACCCATAATTCATAAGCAAATGGTCCGACACATATTAGGCGCCGCCTACCCAGAGTTTGTAAGCAAACGGTCCGACAAATACCGGGCGTCGTTTACCCAGACAATATATGCGGACTCTATGCTAAAAAGTAATATACGACCACATAGACAATTATTGCAAGTAGAGGAACAATTCCATAGTTAAATTAAAACTCAAAATTTTAATTTAATTTACATTATCAAATAATGAAATAATATAATAATAATCAAGGGTTAATCATTTAAATTTAGAAAAATTAAATTCCAAATTTAATTCGACTTCTAAATTACTTTAAAAGGTTTAAAATTTAGAAATTATTAAATTCCAAATTTAATTCTTATTTCTAAATTTTTTTAAAAAATGTTCTAACCTAGAAATTAAACAAATTCTAAACTTAAAAATTAATTTCTAAGACAATTTTAAAAGATTTTTAGTAAAAAATACAAATCTCAAAATTTTCAGCATTGCCAAACAGCCCCTTAAGATTTTTTGAAAGTTTTAGGGTCCTTTCTGTAATTTTTGAAAATTCTAATAATTACAGAAATGCCATTTGGACTTAAAAAAGCTTTCTGAAAAGTTTTTGAGGTCAAAATGTAGTTTCTAAAAAGTTATGGGTAGCCTTGCAGTTTTCTAAAAATTTAGGGCAATTCTGTGATTTCATAAATTTCGAAAATTACAATCAAGCCCAAAACTATATCAAATTCTAAAAATTTTACCCAAGCCCTAAATCGAATCTAGGGCTTTCGATTCGGGCCTCGTCGGTCAAAGCCACCAGGACCATTCTGTAGCCCGTGAAGAGTCGAATCTTCCGGACACAGGGGCCCGCCGGAAAACTTAGCGGAGCCATCGGGAAACGCCATTTAAACCCGTTCCAAACGCCGTAGTCGCGCCTAAACCCCGCCCCGTCTCCACCTCTGTTCGGCCGCCGTCTGTAGTGCCCGCCCAGCAGGCTGCCTCTCCGACCAACGGCGTCATCCAGAAGGTGGCGCAGCCGGTGCGTCGCTTTGCCGTCGAAGCAGTCAGGTATGTTCCCAGTTTTTCAAAGTTTCCAGATTTCCGATTTTGCAATTTTTTTTAATCCAATTAAAATAAATTAAAATAAAACCTTTAATCAAATTAAAAATTCTATTAACGATTTTAATCAAATTAGAATCACTAAACAAATTCAAACCATTATTATATTATAATATTATAAACATAATCGTTAACACAGTCCCGGGCTCTGATACCTCTATTGGCATTCGAAGAGACGAACATGCTCGTGCATCGGAAGTTTAAAAATTTTGTAGATCCAACAGACCCATCCTGTTAACGAATATATTTATACGATAAATAAACGAGATAAAAGCATGAAACCCTTACAGTAAATTCAGGTGCGAGTTCAACACTATGGTATCCACGCAATTAGTTATCCGACTGCAAGATCCAACTTCAGTGTATTGCTATCGTGAAGAAAGTTAGGAAATCTCACGAAAGCTCAAGAACTCCCATTCTCAAAATTAGGATTTATGTTTTCTAAAAACTCTCTTATTTTTTTCATTGTTTACAACTTATGACTTTATGTTATATTTATACTAGGTACATAAGAAAACCCTAACCCTAAAAAGGGTTAGACTTGTCCAAGACATGGGCCCAAAACAATTTTAGCCCAAGTACCTTTATATATAACATAGATAATTAAATCCAAATCCAATTTAATTTAATTAAATAATTTCTATCAAATAGAAATTAATATCATAATTATTAACAATTAAATATTACAATCCTAAAGTGAATATTTAACACTTTCTTGATACACTCTTAAATTAGAAAACTAATCACATATAGTGTGACCCTATAGGCCTTTATATATGACATCAATCTAATGATGATCCAAACAAAACTCCTAGACGGCTTAGTTGGACGAACTCAATATATAAAGAACATTCACTTGAACTCAGTGAATTATAACCTTTATACAAAGCTTTGGTGAAATTCCTTTCATTCCGAATCACTAGATTAAGCTAAATATTTATTCAAGTGTCTATCTCAATGACTCAATCAATTTATCTCATTTTTATTAGTCGACAACTAGACAATAATTCAATTACTATATTGAATATGTCTTTTGCATTGTCCAATGACTTTAGTCGTCCTAATATAGAGATTATGAGTGATCTCTCTTGAAATTTCAATCGAGGAATGAATTCTTTCTTGGCTCAACTACCACCTTCATTTACATCATGATGCACCCAACACAAGCCGTATCTACCCCGAAAAGGAGTGCAAGCATTGGTCATGGTCAAAGTACACCACTTAGTAAACAATGTGCGTATTGACCTCAAGTCAAAGGATTATCACACGCTTTATACACTGATAAATTTATAGACATAAAATAAATAACTTATCAGTAGGGTTTACCAATACTCTCCAAAGTATCCATGTGTCCATCACGAATAATTATTATTGGTAGTCGTGAGACTTACTGCATTCTCTAAAATGTGATGCAGACCACATGCCGACATATTATATTATCAATATCCCAATCTTAATAATCGTTAGTCATGGCTATTTTAAGAGTAATATTTTACCAATGACATCTCACCATATCAATGACAACATTAACTCTACGAGAACATTTATATGAATAATCACAAACAATCAAAATGATAATTCAATAAATACAATGCCATATATATTACGATATATATAATAATTGTGATCAAGTATAATGTCTTTAAATCTGATTGTCTCTAGGACATTCATACTTTCAGTCTTCAACTATTATATCTCAATACAGGTTGGTGTCTAGATCGTCTATTACCTCTTGCATGGTTAAGTCATTTATGGGATCGGTTGTCAATAGGGGGAGGTCAAGCTTGGCTCCCAGATCCGCTTCATAAATGGCATCTTGCAACAAGAATCCCCAACACTAGAATGAGGCTATCTCACTCAGATTCCCTTTCCAGATGGAGGGATTTGGAATCACTGTACAAGTGTTATCCATATTTATTGAGCCTCACAAATTCAGAACATATATTTGCTCTTTGCCTTGTCTAGTGCCCAGTTGAAGTATTTCATGGCACTTGGATATACCTTTGAGTTGTGATATTTCTACAGGGGTTGTTATCGATAGGACTCCAAGAAATCTTATCCCACCTCGGGCAGTAGGAACGTTCTGTAGACTTTTATTTTACCTTGTTGCCCAACTTTCTCATTATCAATAGTCGAGGAGAATATTAGCTTCGTGTGTTGTGCTTCTGAATGCTATAAATCATCCTGAACTTTTTATTGAAGTGTTTACGGATGATACTTTGAGTTTGGACATTTGAAGGTCTAGTTTAGCTCTACTAGGTACCTCTTTTCCTTAGACTATCAGGTCACTCTTTTTATCTAGCAGAGAGTGCGTTCTATTAGTTGCTACTCCAATTGCACCACTTGGAGGAACTATTTTCTGTTTCTTCATGCATAGTCACCATGGGAAAGGTGATAGCCTATGAAAATAGATGTGTTGTGTAATGAAGTACAATTAGAGAAATTCATACGTGGAGTATGAAGGATAGATTCATTTATTTACCTTGTTGAGATGACACATCAAGAAGTGAGTCAGCATGGTCTTCAAATATTCTAAGGCTTTCTGATGATCGACATCAGACAAAAGGGCATTAACATTGGGAGGAATTTTCTCATGTTGCGGGTGTAAATTAAGGTTTTATCATCAGAAGGGCCGCTGGTATCCTCATTAGTTCGGATCCTTATTGTCCGAGTAGGGGGAGGGTTGTCCGCCTGACATTTCTTATGTTCTCTTGTTGCACTAGGATGCACGGGGGAAGTTTGAGTATGATCATGTGTTGATGAAAAAGGAGGTGGGTAGATATTTGTCTTCAACATCATTTTCAGCCCTCCAAGCTTCCGTGTTCTTTTAAGAAGGGAAATGATTCTTGGTAGGTATCTCAAATGACGTAGATTTGGACTTTTTGAACAATGATTCTGTAGAATTATGGAGTGACATATCAAGTGAGTTTGTTTAAACTACAAGGTTATGATTACGCTTTTATATAATTAGTCTACCAAGACCGCATGTGAGATGGGTGATCTTTTGGCTCAAATTGGGATAATGGATGGGGCGAATTGGTTGGAGAAACAACATTGAAGGGATAGTTATTCCATTCAAAAATTTGAGCATCCCAAGCAGTTTGATGAGCTCGATTGGGATTTTTTTGGTCTTAGGGATTTTCCTATTCCTACTATTTGAAGGGAAAGGGCCAAGATCCTGAGGTGTGTAGGAAGAAAAAGGCCAAAATGCAAAAGTAGTCCATTAACTTTATGTACTTGGGAATTTTAGTCCACCAAATACACGGGTGGTGACTTTAGCCCACTAATTAAAAAAAATCGTACATTTAGTCCATTTCTGATCTGAAATTGGGATTTTGGTCGGAAATTTAATTTTGACCAAAAAAATAGGCCAAAATGCCACGTATGTGCTGACTAGGTTATAACTTGCCACATATATGCTGACTGGGTCTCTTGTGGAAGGGAAATTGCTTATTTATACAACAAACCTAGTCAGCATATATGTGGCAAGTTATAACCTAGTCAGCACATATGTGGCATTTTGGCCGATTTTTCTGGTCAAAATCCCTAAAAATCTGGTCAAAATCATATTTCCGGCCAAAATCCAATTCCAGGTCGGAAATGGACTAAATGTATGATTTTTTTTTAATTAGTGGACTAAAATCGCCACCCGTGTATTTGGTGGACTAAGTTTCCCAAGTACATAAAGTTAATGGACTAATTCTTCATTTTGGCCGAAGAAAAATATTACCTTCCAATGTTTTATGTTTGGGGGAAGATCAATTAAATAGTGAGCTTTTCGGTGCGATGTTAGATAAAAGAAGGTAATTTCCGAACCTTTATGTCTAAAATAGTTTATAAGAAGTTGACATTCAGTTCTAATTTGTTAAAAAAAAAATCATAAGATTGTATATCCTACCATGAGGTGGATAGAGTTCAAAAGAAAATGATTAAGGGGGTAACTGGTATTTTGTGCTGAAATCAACAAGGAATAAGGTAGACATAACTCTTTATGTACCTAATCTTTGAAGAAAGTGAGGTTGTTTTATGAAGTATTATTGGCTATATTTGATGGATCTGGCTTAATAATATTAAAGCCGACTGATGGGTCGAGCTGAAATTTTAATTGAGATTATGTTAAACCCTTTTATAATAAATGTTGGGAATGAAGATTTGGATGATTGCCTATTATCTCAGAAAGTGTTGTTCTGTTCACCTTTGGAGCGGGCTATGGTGGATTCGTAGGGACAAGATGATAGAAAGGAGGAAATAGGAGGGGCGGTGTTCTTGCTTAAGGAATGTGATGGGTTCAGAGAATTTAAATTATTTGGTGAGATGATTGTTAATTCGGTGGATGAAAGGTGTCGATAAGAGAGAGGAGGACATGAATTATGAATTTAAGTAGATATCTAAAAGTAATACACGATGAGGGTTTGATGCAAATTATTTGATTCACTACGAAAGGGGGAGGCATTAATCTACTTAAAAGTTTGATTATGAAATCCATTAGTAGTATGTTGAGCGTAGCTTTATGCATCCTAGTTATATAAAGGGATGACATAATATCTTGAGTTTTTGATAATTGGAGTTATTGATTCTTGTATGTGAATCGAACTTTTTACACCTACTTTTTATTTAAAAATAAAAAGCTCGTCCGCAAGAGAACGGAGTAGCTGTAGGTGGTAAGTTGAACTCGAGTCGAATCACAAGGAAGACTAATCGGAAGTTATTCTGGTATTTGGTTTTACGAACGAGAAACTGAAAGAAAAGACTACACTAAACACGCAATCCAAATTTTGGTTTGAGAGTTCTAACATCTAATGCGATGAATTAAATAAATAAAAAGTCTTTAAACAATTAAGAAAGCGAAGGTTCTAGTGCGCTAGAATAATCTCCACAATCGCTCGGGAATTTCATAGAGCACCTTACCTACGAGTTAGAGTTGTCATTGTCGATCAAGCGTCAAATCATCCCGAGAGATGGTTCTAAATGACTCTAGGCACTAGAACGATAAATTCTACCCGAAGAGTATTAACATATTCAAGAAATCGTAACTAAACTACTTAGCAACATAAAAGCATCATAATCTTAATGAGAACGTTCATAAGGAAACGGATACGAAATACGAATTAAAAGAAAGAAAGTAAAGATGTTTAAACTAGAAATTTAAACTACAAACTACGAACTAATCTATCTAACATCTAAGATCTAAGAAACTAAAGTTTAAACACTGAAAAGTAGAATGGAGACGAAGAACAAATGAGGAAACGAAGACTTAAACTTGCGATCTTCAACTATTCAACCTGAATCTCGCATGCAATTGAAAGGGGACAAGAACCGAGGGAAGTCTATGATGTGGAACCTTTCCCCCTAGTCAGGCAACCCTTTTTTTGAAGAAACCAACGGGTTTTTATAAGTTTTCCCGAAAATAACCGCTCAAACTGCCGGAACATTGACCGACGCGTGCCGAGCATCGACGTCAATGCGAGTCAGGCTGCTTGCATCGACCAGGCAGTGCGTCGGTCGACGCGTGCATGGATCGACGCAACATAGGGTTTGCATTGGCTTGACCGTCGACCGATGGAGCAAAGGTCGATGCAACAGAGAGTTTGTGTCGGCCTAGCGTCGACCGACGTGGGTGGCTCCCGGCGTTGACGCGGCGTTGGCTGCAGGCATCGGCAGCATGTCACACGTCCCGTTTTCTTCGTATCGAATCTGAAACCAGAAATTAAACAAAATTAGATTAATACTTATTAAATAAAGTAGAAAAATATTAAACAATATACGAAACGAAAAACACCAAAAGGAAGAAAAATGAGAAGAAGATAAACCTAAAACCCGTAAAAACAAACAAAACACAATGCTAAAATACACGAAAAACACATACAAATATGTACAAATCAACCCCCCCACACTTAGCTTTTTAATTATCCTCAAGTAAAATCAAATCAAGATGTAAACAAGAAAAATCTAACTACCTGATGACCTACTCACTAATGCACTCAAATGATTCAAGAAGTTAATGCATTAGATCGACTGAAAATTCAACTAAAAGGACGACACGATAATGTTGAGATAAGAGATTTAGACTAGCTTCCGAACACCTAATGAGTTGACCTCCATGTACGTCATCCATCCATGCCTCGGTCAAATTCTATCCATGAACAAACCGCTAAGTCGTCACCCGACTAGCCCAGTCATCTATACACCTCTTTAATAATACAATCTAAGAAATAAAAATGAAAATAAGAACTTAAATTGTACAAGGACTCCTCTTCTTGTACTTATCTTTTTTTTTTAATTCTTTTTCTTTTCTTTTTCCTTTTTCTATTTTTTTATGAGTATCCATAGAGATGAGGTACTAAATGAGCATAATTTAAAAAAGTAAAAAATGAGAGTTCATTGACTCCGATCTTACGTTGCTAAGTGCAACTGATAAAATTCTTAAATATCACACGTGGAGTTTTAACGTCTCCGAAAATAAAAAGAAGAATTACATAAAGTCCTATAGAGGGTATCGAAAAATGGAGTTAGTAGAGAGTATTTAACTCTTTGGAACGAAACAAGAATAGAACAGAAGATAAAACACTTCATAGATTCTTTACACTTCATTCCCCACAATTACACTATTGTTCGAACGGAAGTCTAAATATCCTAACCAAAGCATCTAACCACGTCACTTCGTCAAGGTTCCAGTCAATATAAATACACACGGCTCAAATCAACCACAAGCAAGCATACAAATAATTACTAACCTAGGACAAACCCCCCACACTTAAACCATACAATGTCCACATTGTATAATACAAGAGATTAAGCTAAGTATGGTAAAAGGTAAGAGAAAGAGAGAGACGTCCCTGAAATCGCGCTTGTGGTGATGAGTCGAGCGTCCGAAAATGCCCAACGAGCTTCAAAGTCAAGGGGAACCTGAAACAAGAAGAAATAAAAACACACAAAAATGAACAAAGTTAAAAGGCTTGGGTTGCCTCCCAAGAAGCGCTCGTTTAACATCTCTAGCTTGATGATGTCCACGTTTCATGTCATCCTGAGTCTAAGAATAAATGACGATCGTGCCACGCCTTATTATTCTCCAAGAGCAAGAATTGGTGATGATAATCACCAAGGCGGGCACGAAAAGTCCCGAGATGAATGAGGTGAAAACTTCAACTAGCTTAGGAGGTCAGAACCGCGAGTAATCGATCACCACGAAGATATAAAAGGGCAATTGTAATATGGGGTAATCGGGCACTTTCTTGACTATCTCGTCCACCACCTCAAAATTAAGTTTCAACAAAGCTTCATGTGGTTCAAAATGTGACTCAATAATCTCACTCTCCTCCAAAACTGGCACAACTTCATCATCAAACCGCATGGAAGAGTTAACCGACTCTTTCTTCTCACCCGTCAACTCCACCTCCTTGCAGACATCTTTCAAAAGATCATCAGAGCTTGATCTGTCCTAAACCAAGATGGGATCTACCATATCAATGATGGGCATCTCCTCATGACAAGGTTGGTCAAGCCTATACGCCTCTTTGACAAGTTGCTCTAATTGAATCTCGAAGCGATCCATGCGTTCATCCATCCGTTGAACTCAATCCGAAATCCTGGTTACATAAGATTCTAATTCCGAGATAAGGAACAATGACATATCTTGAGAAGCTATGGCGTAAGGAATGCTGCTCAGAGTATATGCATGAGAAGTGGGTGGAGTGTAAACGTCGTAGCTCGAAGAATAAAAATCTTGAAATGGTGGAGCATACGAGTCAGCGCTCTAATAAGAATAAGGTGGGGCGAATTGAGCATAAGAATCGTAAAAACCCAGTTCATAATAGACACAAAATGGTGCATAAGAGTTCATGCTCGTATTATAACCACATGAAGGACATGAGCCGGAATAATCAAAAGCATGGGCCCATTCCCGACCGTTCGGAGCATACAGGTCATAATACGATGGAGGAACTTGACAATCAAAAGTTGGAGCGTAAGGGTCGTCATATGGCGAACTAGATCGATATTTTGCAATCTTCAGTCGAATTAACCTTGGATTTTCAAAGATGTGGCTGCAAAGCACAACACTCAATAAACCAGATTAAACATGCCAGAAAGAGTAAAAACAAACAAAAATAAAATAATAACGAACACTAACACAAACAAACAAATAAGAACACGAACAAAAGTCACTAAGAGCAGACACCAAAAATCGAAGACCTTTAGCCTTCCCCGTCAACGGCGCCAAATCAGTATGGTTAAAAGGGAATGTTTGAATCCTTTGCCTCCTTTCAAGATCGCTTTTGTAACCTATGGTATATAAGGCAATGTTTGTCAAAGTGTTATGACACATATATTGAGTAAATGGATAAACTCATTTTAATTTACTTTGCTCACTTTTGTTCTTTGAATAAACAGTGTGGGTGGACTCATGATGTGGCAAATAATGTTAGATCGATTGGGACATTCTTAGATAAACTAACGCCTTACCGTGTTAGCATTCCCTAGCCCAGAGTGTGCTAGGGGGCAACCTCGTCAGATAGTATGTGATAGTCTTAAGTACATAAAAATCTGAACTAATTATTGTCATCCTCCATCCTAGAGAGCATTAGAGGATGAAACTAATTGATAGTAGCTCGACACGGTGAGTGAGCAAGCTGGGTCTGATGATTAGATTGTCCTAGTGCATGAATTATGGGCCTTCGAGGATTAGTAGTTGTTAGAGCTTGAGGTGAGAATTTGGAAAAGAGTTTTCAGTGAAGAATATCTATTTTGGTATGAGAATACCTAGTTTCCTTCTAAAAGATGTGACTCCATGCTTATGGAACAAGTCTTTACTGCTAATAATAAGGACTTGGGACCTCATTCTAGATTATAATCTCTTTATATACTTTAAGTATTGAGTGATTTCGCATTCTGACTTGAGCCTTAGAGTCTCTACATGGAAAGCGCCGAAGTGCCTCTTCTTGTAGGTTGGTCTATCCCTAGTTGGGCTGACCATTAGATTGGACGATGTTCGAAAAATCTAAGGGAAAGAGGTCAGATGTTGCTCGATCCAAGTGTTGAGGTGTCCAACTATTTTGGATGCATCATCCATCAATCTTTAATGAAGTTATGAAGACTTTAACCATCTCATCCTTGGTAATTACAAATTCAATCTTTAAACCCATAAAATAAGATGATCGCTTCTCTATAAAAAACAACATTTATAAAATAGAATGCTCAACAAGATGAGGAAAATATATGGGAATATTGGGAAATGGGAGAGTTTGAATTAGAAATATATATTAGCTTCACAACCCCTTTTTCTTAATAAGCTTTGTTTCTGACTCATGCTCCTCATCAACTTCCATTACCTCATTCTCCTAGACTTTCAACTCAAGTTCCTTCTCGACTTCCTTTTCAGGCATTTTATATGGCAACTGATAAATAATCATATTAATCTTATAAAGTAGTTTCCTCACTTTGATATAAACTTCAATCAGTGGTTGTATGAATCTCAACAAAAGTATGGTCCAATAGTCCATCATAAAAGACAAGAAAGTGTTGACTCTTTGAAAGCATATCACATCTTTTACTGATCTCTCGGAATCGTTCCCAAGCTTTAAATAATGGCTCAAAATCATGTTTTTTGAAGACCACAGATTTCCCTTAACAAGTCCATCGTCATGGAGTGATAAGAACACACGAAACAAAATACTTATTTGAGAAATAAAATAAAATAAAAATAAGAATTGTAAATTAGATAATATACTACTTACCAAAATACCAATAGTAACAATAATTAAATTAGTCAGCGGAAAATTAAAAACTTATTCGTCTATTTATTTGAACATCGAGTTTCCATAGAAGTAGTGTCGAGTAAGGTCATATTCCATAGAGACTAACTAATAATTTTAGAAGTATCATAATTATAATAGCACATATTTTATTTAGACGATTGTAAAGATGAAGGGTATAATTAAACGTATTAATAATGCGCTAGATAAAACAATGAATGGGTATGAATTCAAACAATGGTTTTGATTGGCAACTCTTTATGATAAATAATGTTAGTTTATGGTTACCCTATAAATTAATCACAAAAGTTATCTAACATTCTCTCTCAATCTCTTTAGAATTATAGACTCAATTACATATTTATAGTCCTTTTGGTACAATATCATACAATTCAACTGAGAATAGTTTAAAAGATTAAAAAAAATTCCACACAATCACGCGTCCTCTCGGTGTGTATGCAACTATCTATGCCAAATATTATTATGTCTAATATGGTCTATCAACTCTTGATTCATGATGATATAGCAAAACATGTAGAAACATTAGCTACATGTCAGAACATGCATTCAAAACAAGATACTTTGATAGGTGCAATACTAAGCATCAATAAATAAAATATTTTAATATCATAAATTGAGCGTCATCAATCTATTCCCACGTGCAGAATCAAAGCGTATAGCCGGACATGGTGAATTCAAAACACATAAAGATATTCAATAAATTCATCATAAAACTAATGTAAATATGTAAGAGAATATAAACCTCCACGAATCAAAAGATTCATATTAGATATTCCATCGTTTCATCATGTGGATGGATGAACAGTATTCGTCTCTTCACCTCGCTTCCCGGGCTCACTCTCTCGAGGTTTTTCCCTCCAAACACATCCTCTCGATATTTTGAATGATATAATATGTGATAATTTCATTTGTGGATGAGCAGCTATGACTCTTTCTAGGTTGTTAGACCTAATTCTGCATTCTTTTAAGTATTCTAGCCAAACCCGACCTAGTACCCGACCAACACCTCGGTTGACATCTCGGGTGTAGCTCCATGCTGCACGGTGTCTTCAAAAACCCAATTTAGGCCCTCCAAATGACGTAATTGGACTTAGAAGTCTTCATTAAAGTTGTATCTACATCTCTTATATTTCTTTGACCTTTTGAATCACCTCAAATGAACTTCATGATAAATTTAAGGTCCAAATATGAAAAATTGCTAAAATATTGTCTTATGCTCAAAAATTACTATATTGATGCCTGTTTGACTTACACACCTCATTATTTCATATTTTTGAGCTCGTTTCAACTTTGTTTCTTCTTTGTTTCCTACTCATGCATAATTTGATCGGCTAAATTGAGGTTGTCAATGCTCTCGATTCAAAAAGGCTCAATAACCTGTCATTTTATAATGAAGAACAACAAAAAAGAAAACAAAATGTAATATTCTCCAAGAAATCCATAAAATAAGGAAAATCACATGAAAACTATACGCATAGCCTCCAAAATACTATGAAATATACCTTTAAAAATACGTAATTTGCATGGAAATAATAAACAAATAAATTGTTTCCTAGTTAGATAAATAATATATAAGAAAACTTATATATGGAGATATAATCTCCCTTATATCTTATTTTGATTTGTTAAGTATAAAATACTTAAACTCGATATAATTTCTTAGAAATATTTTGAATGATACGGATTCTCATTTTCTTACAAGCATAAATACTAGATAGATTGGAAGTTAATATTATAGTGACACATTACCATCACCTCATACTTGATTTCAACTATGAAATGGCTTAGTTTAAACCCATTGGGGAAATAGTTGTTTTGATACTACAACCCATGTAAGCATATAGTTTTAACTATTTGAATATTCAATCTTCTAAATATTTGTTCTGAGCTTTAGTCTAATATCCTTTTATAATAGTTGGGGTGGAGCAGAGGGGAGAGAAATAATAAGAACTAAATAACTGTAGAGTATGGGGATCGAACCTGATGAACACCCTTTCAAATGATGATACCACTTCAGATAAATGCTCATGTTTTAACCTAATAAGTTTTAAAATGTAAAGATATAAAGTTCAGTCCTCACCAGACACGTTAAACATTATGGCCATGTTTGGTTAAGGACTCTAATTTAGGATTGGGATTTTGAATCTCAATCCCCATTTTTTCTAAAACTCAAGTTTTTAATAGTTAACCAACAACTTTTCTCCTAACCCCTATCATATACCATCATAATCATATCTTTTATCCTATATCATTACATTTAAATAATTAAAACTACTAATTAAAATATAATAATACAGTAATATTCACTCTTTCAGACATAATTTGAATATTACAACAAACAAAGATTCTTATTATCATAGAATTTTGAATTCCCAAAATTTTGAATGCCAGAACTCAAAATAGCAACAAAACCTAGTTCAAAGAGACCTTATAAAAATTGTTAACAAGGGCGGATGGGTTTCTATATGTCTATATATTTACTCATAATTTTATTGTTTGGAACAAAACTTGACATGCCAATCATCAAAAGTGAGATGTAAAATTTGAGAATCACTTTACGGTCTTTAATTATGAGAGAATTGTATAGCCCCAAATTCACTAATTTGTTATTAATAGAATTAAAATAATCAAAATAAATCAAGTGTGTTTTATGCAAAGTGTAAATAAATAGTAACGGAATTAAAAATAACAAAAATGGAAGTTTTAAGACTTATGACTATAAGGAAAAATACTTATAGTCGTGCCTCAAAAAATCTTCACTAGAAAATGTATATCAATGATTACACTTGAAAATATAAACAACTAATAAAGAATATGAAAAAACTCATATTGAGTGTAATCGTTCAAATTATTCTTCTCTTCCAAAAATTAAGAAACACAATCTCCAGGTTTGGATCTTATAAAAAGCAAAGATGGCAGAAAAATCAATTCTTTCAACAGGATGTTAGTGACGTAACATGGGTTGCAACACTTGCCTCTTGGCAGAATATATGTTGATCGAATAAAATGGTGTCAACTCAACTCTTATTATTTCTCTCTGTACAATTCGTGGTATCTTCATGTTGAAGTTGTAGAGCAAGTTCTCATCTTTATATAGTCATCTCGCTTGGAAAAGGAATTTACAAAACAAGATAAGATATACATAATATATTGCAACTAATCACTTTAATTAAGAAACACGATAAAATCTAGTCTCAATACCTAAGACTTGTGAAAATATACTCTAGTTACATTATAATAATATATAAGATAACTAAATACCAAAAAGTCAATATAATATATCGATAAATTAAGAGTAAAAAAAAAAGTCTATTCCTGTTTTAATTTGTATACGTATCAACTATACGTATTTAGACTATTCAAATAATAGCTATTATTCTATTTGTGTTTGAAGAACAACAACTTGCTCACAAGTTTACTAGTTTTCATTTCTTGTTCTCTCTCCCCCCTACCCTTCCTTTGGGAGATAAGGATTTTCCCACCTAGGCTTGAGAATTTTTATCGAACAATATCCATTATTGGTAAATTATATGTGTTTTCATTGTAAAAAGAAAAAAATGTCATTCAATTCATACCCTATAACTTAATGGAGTAATGTTTTATGGATGTATTCTATTAGTTAAAATGCAAAATACCCCCAATATCCTTAGGGTGGTGGTAAGATGATATAAGTAACTATGGAAGGTGGCATTTACCCACTAACAAATTTTTATATTTACACAATTTAACCTCAATTCTCGCTGAAGTTTTGAATTTTCGCCGAAATTTGAACATCCGGCCGAATTCTTTAATTTTGACTTTTTTGGTGGAGTCAAAGGTTACATGTCTTAGTGGGTCTCACTTAATTTTTGGGGGAAGACTAAAATATAAAATACCCTCAATATGTTAGGAGTGGTGTGAAGATAGTGCCAGTTACTATGCATATGCATGGAGTGTCAATAACTATGCATTGTGGCATTTACCTTCCATTCACTTTTTAGATTTAGCCAACTTAACCTCAAAGGTCGCTGAAACTTATTGAAAGATGATATCAATAATTATTGAAAATAGTACTTACTTTTGAATTAATTTTCAAGTTTATGTAACTTAATCACAATTGTCACCAAAATTTTGAATTTTTTCGAAATGTTCGAATTCTATAATTTTGACCTTTTTTTTCTTTTTGTGGGTCAATGGTTACACGGTTGAGTGGGTTTCATTTAATTTTTTTTGGGGAAGGCTAAAATGAAAAATGTTCATGTGTTAGGGGTGGTGGCAAGATAGTACTTAGCAACTATTAATGCTCACATTTACTCTCCAACAACCTTTTTAATTTATACAATTTAACCTCATTTTGTTTCCGAAATTTATTCTTTCGCCGTAATTCTTCAATATCTGGTTACAATTAATGAGTTGAACATATTTTAACTTTTCTTTTTTATATATTAGTCAATTTTGATGTGCCAAAAATAAATAATAAAATTTATAAAAATAAAACAAATTTGCTTTAAAAATATGAAAATATTATAAATATAAGAAATGATATTTAAATTATTAATTAAAAAAATCCATAAAAGTATTTTACAAATTCTAGAATCAAACTCCCAAATGTGGACTTATTTGAAATAGTGGACAAGTTAAATGTATTTATGTAAACTCATTTTAAAAGACGAAAGCACATTATCTAGGAGGGATGTGTTCTTATCTATCAAGTCTCCAACCACTTTATTATTTTATTTTCTTGTAGTCAATTTCACATGTAGCCATCGTCATCCGTACTTATAACAAATGTGACATCCGTACTTATTAATAGCAAGGATCGTATAAAAATTGTCAACTCTTAATGCATGCTGTACGATCTCATCAGGGAAGCTTCAGCCCACTTTCGTATGAAATTTGATTTGAGATAACCTACGGTTCAAATTTATTTCTCTTTACACACGTGCACACATATATTCTCGGCAATTCCCCCCTCCTCCGAATTATCACGATATTTAGATTTTACCTTCTAAAATTTTATTTTTATTTTCAAGTTGCCTCTTGAAATTTGTATTTTTTTGAGTTTGTCTCCTAAATAATAATTCAGGCCAAAAAGTTGTCGGACGCCGTTCGCGTGACTTACACGCGAGGGTACGAGCGTCTTTTCGATATACCTCTTTTCAGTTTTTTTTTTCTTGCCTCCTCAACTATCTCATTTTTTTTTGACTTCGTCTCCTAAAGTAATTTTCAATCAAATTGTCTTCTCAAGGACGACTTTATTTTAAAATTTTCTCACCAGGACAGTTTTTGGGCCAAAAAATAAAAATAAAAATCAAATACCGATGGAATTTACCTAATAAATGATACCCTAGGTAAATAATAATAATAACAACAACAATAATAATATATTACTAATATTTTTAAATATAAATTATATAATTATAATACACTTTAAATACTACTACTACTACAACTACTATTACTAGTAATAGCAGCAGTGGTAGTAGTAGTTGTAGTAGTAGTAGTAATAATAATAATAATAATAATAAAAATAAATAATAATAATAATAATAATATTTAATTATAATTATAATATAATATAATAATTTTGAAGTATAATTTATAATTTTAACTTATATATTTAATAAATATAAATATATAATATGACTATTCTTGCAATAACAATAACAATAACAATTTTTATAATTTTTCTTTCATTTCTTATTTATTTGTTGATATATAGTTTTGCTTGCAATATATATATATATATATATATATATATATATATATATATATATTTAAAATACATATAATATAATTATAATACACTTTAAAATTATAATATATAATAATATAATACACGTAATATTATTTCAACACATATAATATATTTCAAATAATATTATATTATATTATATTATATTATATTATATTTGAAAGTGTTTTATGTTATAGTATAATATTACTTGTATCATATTATAATTATTATTATTTGAACTTGTATTAAAATTACATTATATGTATTTGAAATTAAAATATATACATTATAAGTAATATTATATTTCAACAAAAAATAAAAAATGAGAAAAAAAGTTACGAAAATTGTTATTGTAAAAAGATCGTATTATATATTATATATTTATTAAATATATTAGTTAAATTGTAAATTATATTCATAAATTATTATATTATAATTATATGTTATTATTATTATTATTAGTAGTAGTTTTTAAAAGTGTACTATAATTATGTTATAAGTATTAAAAATTATATTATTTATATTTAAAAAATATTAGTAATATATTATTATTATTATTATTATTATTATTATTAGTAGTAGTAGTAGTAGTAGTAGTAGTAGTAGTAGTAGTATTTACCTAGGGTATCACTCATTAGGTAAATTCCATCGGTATTTGATTTTGATTTTTATTTTTTGACCCAAACATTGTCCTGAGGTGACAGTTTTAAAATAAAATTGTACTTGAGAAGACAATTGAATAGAAAAATACTTTAGGAGGCAAAGTTAAAAAAAAAAGAGATAGTTGAGTAGGCAAAAGAAAAATCGAAAAGAAGTATTATCAAAAAGACGCTCGTGCCCTCGCGTGTAAGTCACGCGAACGGCGTCCGACAACTTTTTGGCCTGAATTGTACTTTAGGAGGCAAACTCAAAAAAACACAAATTTCAGGAGGCAACTTAAAAAAAAAGTTTAGGAGGTAAAGTTTAAATTTTGTGATACTTCAGGAGGTAAATAAAAATTATCCCTATATTAGCCATCTTTTACTTAATCACAACTATTAAATAAAAAATTATTTATAAATATTAAAAATGGATGGATGTAAATGCAGGAGGGGTGGCGAGCATGGTGCCTTCACGGCAGCGTAGACATTTGACTATGGTGCCATGAAGACACCATGTCCCACCACCTTTCATTTATATCCATTGATCTACCCCACTTCTTATCACCTGAATGATCTAACGGTTATAATTAAGTAAATAATTATATAGTCACGACACTGTAAAATCTCTCTCTCTCTCTCTCTCTCTCTCTCACACACACACACACACACACACACACACACACACACACACCACACACACACATATATATATATATATATATATATATGAGTGGGTTCAAATGAGAACCATGTCCTTATATGCGAACCTGCGAACTAGTGCTTTTATTATATAACAGCAGTGCTTTTATTATACAATCACACTTTGCTTTATTAATATTTCGGTTATATACACCACTAGTGCTTTTATTATACAATCTTAATACTTTTAATTAAATAAGGAAATACAAAAAAAAATAAAAAAATTGATCAATCTATTTAATTATATCTAAGGCCCATAATTGACCCTAAGTTCGCATATAGGGACATGGTTCTCATTTGAATCTAATCCCATATATCTATTTAATTATATATATATATATATATATATATATATATATATATATATATATATATATATATATATATATATATATATATATATATATATATATATATATATATATATATATATATCATATGAGAACCGATGACTAGGTGGGAACGTAGGTGAAGAATTATTTTTGTAATTCATTATATTTTATATTTTCTAAATAATAATAATAATAAAATTGTCTTTTATCAATACACCTATAATAAATTGGTAAAATTATAAACGAAACACAAAAGTATCCTTTTTGGGCCAAAATGCTGATGTGAAATAATTTTGTATTTATTTATTAATTTTATTTAATTTTAAATAACTAATAATTATCTTTTTTTTAATTTTAAATTGAATAGGGAACAAAATTGTTATTTCTCTATTTTGCCCCAAATTTGGAGTAATTTGAAAATATTGAAACTTTTTATTAAATCCTTAAATGTATTTAATTCTAAAAAATATACCCCTCAAAGTTTAACATCTTTCACTGCTACCCTTCACCTTTTTAACGTCACTTACCACCTTCGTCTCCTCCCGCGTCGACCACCAGTCCCTCCAACTAGCATCTGCTACCACCTCAACCTACGCAAAAACACACTTAACACATACATAAGCTCACAAAAAAGGAACTAAATCCCAAATTATTAAAAAAAAAAAATGAAACCGACTCCTTTCCTTTCTCAATTTCTTAGACTCAAGTAAAGAAAAAGAAGAAGAAGAGGAAATAGATAATTAATTATAACATCTGTAAATACTCAAGAGTGTACTCACTGATACGACATCAAATGTTCACATCAATTATATACAGGTATTTATGGTAATTTGGGTAAGCGACCTCATTTCTCGGAAGGGGGCATTCTTTTTTAGAGTTGGGCGAGCTGTTCTAAGGATCCGTGACCTGAAGTATAAGAGTAGTTAGCTCTTATACAGGGTAGCGAGCTCTTATGACATGGGTCTCATTATACCAGCTCGGTGCCAAGTGGTTTTTGGGCCTTAAAAGGCTAATATGGGTTGTTTTGTGGGGTCCTGGCGGACTATATTGCAGAAAGAATTGCAGGCCCAGGCCTATTCTGGTAATTTAATGAGATCTATTATTTATGGGAACTTAGCATACATGAGAAATCCAAATTCTAAGTCAGTTGTGATTTTATGGTATTATAGTAGGAGAGGGGAACCATAGCTAGGGGAACAATTCTCTTATCTATATATAAAGAGGACTTAGGCCTCATTCTTTTATTCTAAGTTGATTTGATCTTGTGAACTATTGAACTCTCTAATCTCTCTCACTAACTTAAGCATCGGAAGGCCTATGCCGGGGCCGTCCACCACCATGGCTTAGGTTTTGTCTTTCAGGGTCGATCAGATCGCCAGGAAGCTCTTGGAGATCAATCAGGTCGTTGTGGCGTTATTTAAAGCTATTTAGGTCACTGGTTTCTTATTTCAGGTCAGTACCCCATATTCTTGAAGCACCAATCTCTTTGGTCGCATCAAGTGGCGCCACCTGTGGGAAAGAGAGACATCGAGTCCTTGAGCAAAAGAAATGAAAATATACGTAAACGCAATATGAAAGGAAGAACCATGCCACCTAGGGTCCTAGATTTTTGTTTTGGATCAAGCAAGTCAATAGGGATAAATAAAAATGCAGACAAAGACGGACTAACAAAAGAGGGTCCAATACGTCATTTAGAAGAATCACCAGTCCCAAGTCCCGTCATCACACCACCACCTTCGCCGGGAAAATCAAAGGTGAATAAACCAGAAGGATAACCTCAGCAAGTGACTTCGGACGTCACCAGGCAAAAGGCTATTTATATAGAAACAAAAGAATGGATGGAGTTACCCAAGAATAAATATTGTCACATTAATAAAGGATTATTTGAAGATTTAATGGGATTCATACCTCCAAAGAAGCAACAAGAGCTGGATAAGTTCTTGGCAGGCGGACTTGTACAAACAATAAGGGGAAGGGGAAGGCTGATGAGGATTTTACGGTAGTCATAGTCCTTAGATGATTCCTCACTCTCATCATCATTAGTTTGTGTATCATACCTTCAGATATGAGAGATTAGAGAGACGAGGATTTCACACCTTTGGCGTATCCCCGAGCAAAGGTGTTTACTATCATGGAACGCTTAATACCCAACATCATAAAATGGTCAGACACCCGCACACATATTCCTAATAATCCTAGGTCGGAGTTCTTTTGTTTTTTTCATAATAACTATGGTCATTCCATAGAGAAGTACAAGAATCTTCAGGAGGAAATCGAGAGGCTCATTAAAGCTGGAAAATTGAAGGAAGTCATATACAAAGACAGGGAACCACGCGAGCTAGTGCGAACATTGCCTCCACTACCTCCGAAGGGTCCACCTCAAAACTGGGTTGAGAGACAGCCGCAGCAGGGAGGTCAAAAGCAGAATGATCAGAGAAGAGCAGAAGAAATAAAGGGAGAATTAACATGATCTCGAGAGGGCCAACGGATGGTGATACGAACAACGCATGGAAGAAACACACCAAGTCGACTTGACCTGGACCATGGGAGGTCGTTGTCATAAGTGAGCGACTTCAAAAGTCAGGACCTATCATCTCTTTTGGTCATGATGAACGACACAGGCTACAGGAAGATCACAATGACGCACTGGTAATTGAAGCTGAGATAGAAAGATATGAGATGGGAAGAATATTTGTAGACAATGGGAGTTCTATTAACATAATATACTTAGATTACCTTGAACAAATGAAGTTAGAAATGAAGGCGCGACCTGTGAATACACCCATCTATTCTTTCAATGGAGCACAGATTATTATGGAGGGCGAGTTGACACTTTCAGTAATATTGGGTAAGAGCGAATTGCATGCAAAGAAGGGCTTGAGGTTTTTAATCGTTCAGGGGAGGTCGGCATATAATGCAATACTAGGGCGACCTGCTCTCAATGCATTCCAGGCGATAACTTCTACATATCATATGAGTATAAAGTATACTAGGGGAGGTTATGTCCGAACAACAGTTTGCCAGGTCATGCTATCAAATGACAAACAAAAAAGGTTTGAGTGACAATAAGAGAGAAAGGAGGGAAGATGTGCAGGAAGGAGTGCTTAGTTCCAAGAAGATAAAGGAACAGGAAAACTTTGTTCGCCCGGATGAAGAATTTGATGGAGATTTCGTTGGAGGAAGGTCGCCCAGAGTACACTACGAGGATAGGGACCCAACTGACAGAAGTAATAAGGGACGGCTAATAACGCTGCTAAGAGAATTCCGAGATATCTTCACCTTTGGGGACTGAGGATTTTTAAGGGTATCCCCGAAGGTCGCTCAATATAACTTAAATTCAGATCCAGAGGCGAGGTCGGTCAAAAGAAGAGATGATATTTTGACGCAGAGCTGGATAAATTAATTGAGGAAGTGGTGCAAAATTTATTAAAAGCAGGTCACATTCAGGAAATCCAATTCCCAGAATACTTGTCCAACGTCTTAATGGTACCTAAACCAGAACAGAAGTGGAGGATGTGTGTAGACTTTCACGACTTAAATAAAGCATGCCCGAAAGATTATTATCCTATGCCACGAATTGATCAACTGGTGGATTCAACTTCTGGATGCGAGCTATTGAGCATGATGGATGCTTCACAAGGATACCATCAAATACCATTAGCAAAGGAAGATTAACCTATGGTGAGTTTTATCTCCTCGACATGAACTTATTACTTTGTGTCTATGCCGTTTGGCTTGAAGAATGCAGGTGCGACCTACCAGTGATTAGTTGATAGGATGTTCAAGGACCTGTTGGGGTCCACCATGGAAGTTTATAAGGATGACATGTCGGTGAAGAGCAGGAAAGCGGAGTCTTGTGTGGAGGACCTAAGAAAAGCTTTCGCCATACTTAGGCAATATGGGATGAAACTCAATCCAAAGAAGTGTGCACTCGGTGTGCAATCTGAGAAGTTTCTAGAGTACATGGTGACTAAAAGGGGTATCGAAGTAAATCCAAAGAAGGTGCAAGATGTTATGGAGATGCCACATCCTCGGACGATATGTGAGGTGCAGGTATTAACGGGTCGGATTGTAGGTCTTAACCATTTTATTTCCAGGTTGGCAGCGAAAGGTGTACCTTTTTTCAAAACGCTCAGAAAGGGGTCCAAGTTTGAGTGGACTAAGGAGGCTACAGAAGCTTTTGATAAGCTTAAGGAGTACCTAGCAGAGATACCACTATTAAATAAACCAATGCTAGGAGAGGACCTGATTTTGTACATATCTGTTGGAGAGGCCGCGGTAAGTTCGGTACCCATTAGGGAGGAAGAAGGCATGCAGAAGCCTACTTATTATATTAGCAGGATGTTGAAGGGTGCCTAGCTAAATTATTCCAACCTGGAGAAAGGGGGTTTTGCGTTGATCTATATGACAAGGAAGTTGCAGCCATATTTTCTAAGCCATAAGGTGAAGGTACATATGAACCTAGCTCTCAAGCAAGTTTTGAGTAATCCAAATGTTTCAGGAAGGCTAGTTAAGTGGGATGTAGAATTGAGTGAGTATGATGTGGTATATGAGCCTCGAACAGCTATTAAAGCACAAGTATTGGCTGACTTTTTACAAGAGATGGTGCGTCCCTCTGAGTCGGAAGGAGAGCAAAATATGTTGTTTCTACATACAGATGGATCAACTATGGCATCAGGAGCTGGGTTGGGTATTGTGTTGACCAGCCCGGAGGGGGATAATTTAGATTTTGCAATCAAATTAAGGTTCAGGGTGTCTAATAATGAGGCAGAGTATGAAGCACTGTTTCAAGGCATTAATATGGAAAGCGACTTGGGAGCGAGAAAGATTAAGGCTTATACAAATTCCCAGTTGGTAGCTCGTCAGTTTGACAAGTCTTTTGAAGCAAGGGAAGAGCGTATGTTATAATATATTTAAAAAACCTACGACAAGAGGTTGTACAGTTTGAAGAGTTTGAGCTGGAACATTTACCACGGGCTGATAATACCCGGGCAGATCAGCTCGCTCGGATGGCAGGAACACTGGGTACCTGTGATACAAGAAAGATTACCTTAATGGAACTGGACCACAGTAGTGTGGATAAATGGATGGATATGATGGAAATTGAGATAAAGTATGATTGGCGTACACCAATTCGGGAGGTTCTTGATAAGGAAACGGCAGGAGAAATGCGATTATCTACTAAGGAGGCTAGGACAGCAGCTCACTTCTATTTAATGAATGAAGACTGGTATAAGAGGTTGCGTTTTGGCCCTTATTTGAAATGTTTAGCTAAAGAAGAGGGGTTGGAAGTATTTCGGGAAATACTTGAGGGTTATTGTGGTGATCACGCGAAGGGCAGAGCTCTGGTTGGGATAACATTGCGAGCCAGTTTCTTTTGGCAAGGAATGAAGGGTATGTCGAGCGACCTAGTCGGAACTTGTAAGAAGTGTCAGATGCATGCACCGATCATTCATGTGCCGACAGTAGATATGATGGTGTTGAGCTCTCCTTGTCCTTTTGCACAATGGAGGATTGATATCGTGGGACCTTTTCCAAAGACACCTGGGAGCAAACAGTCGTTGGTGGTCGCGGTAGATTATTTCACGAAATGGGTGGAAGTAGAGGCGGTGACGGGCATAGGCGAGAAGGATATAATGGATTTTATTTTTAACAATATCTTTTGCAGGTATGGTGTCCCGCAGGTGTTAGTTTCGGACAATGAAACCCAACTCAATGGGCAGAAAATTCAAGATTGGTGTAAGGAGATGGGGATGAAGCAGGGATTCACTTCTGTGGCGCATCCCCAGGCTAATGGACAGGTCGAGGTTACTAATCACATTATTGTCCAAGGAATGAAGATGCATCTAGAAAAAGCGGGAGGACTTTGGCATGAAGAGCTCGCGTCGATTTTATGGGCTTATCGAACAACCCTTCGAACTTTTACAAGTGAATCACCTTTCAGCTGGTCTATGGCATGGAGGCTGTCATCCCAGCAGCTGTCTCTTATACACATCTAGATGTGTATAAGAGACAGTTATCGACCTTTAATGTGGAACAAAACAAGCGGTTAGTAAGAGGTGCTATTGAAACGATTGCAGAAATAATGGAAAAGGCTGCAGCGCGGGTGGAAAGATATAAGCAACAAATGTAGGCAGCTTTTAATAAACATGTTAAACGTCGGCACTTCCAGGTCGAAGACCTAGTGTGGAAGCGGGCTGATGCAATATATAATACCAGGAAGCTGGATCCAAATTAGATCGGGCCGTTTAAAGTTATCAAGGTAGTACGAGGGGGGGCATATGTGCTCGAAAATGCTCAAGGGAAAGCTTTACCTAGAAGCTAGAATATCTGTCACTTGAAAAAGTATTATGCCTAGCTCTCTGGATAGCGAGCTCGTACTTTCGTATTAATATTTATTCTTGTTATGGGCCGACGTTTCTATAGGTCGGTGATGGATTTTCTTGAACCCTTATGGGCGGGCAATTATTTATAACGAATAGTGGAAACTTTGGGTCACTTTACGACATTCTTATGGTTTTATGGATATGGGGATAAATGGTTTGGTGGGAGGACATGTTTGACTTACATGTTCTTTCACGACCTTGAATATGTTTGATTTACATATTTAAGGTCGCTTCTGGGATAGACATGTTTGACTTACACATTTTTCCTAATCATTGGGATTTTTGCAAATTTATATGCTTTACTTATGCATAGGAACATATTTAACTTATATGTTCTTAATTATTCTTTGAATATGTTTGATATACATGTTTGGTTTTCATGTTGGAGGATATTCTGGGGAATACATGTTTGACTTACATGTTTTGTTCCAGTTTGGTTTATGTGAAATATGCTTGGTTTTGGTTTTTTGTGCCTTACTTGATCTTGTGTGAATTGATTAGGTCTTAATTGATTTGTTATGCTTGCTTTATATGCGTTTCTGGATATGTTTGATTGATATATCCTGGGAAGGAGATATGATTGAATTACATATCTTCTTCTAAAGTATAAACATGTTTGATTTACATGTTCTTGCAAATCAGATGATGTTATGTATTGTTTTGCGTGACTTATGAATGTTTGGAGTTATGGTATGAGAGCTTTGGTAGCAGGTTTTTTCTACTCTGTTTACAATAATCTGGGGAATTGGAAGGATTCTGGTCTTGTAGGTTTACTATCATTGACTTACATGGTTCAGATTTGGATTGTTTGTGTTTTTGAATGATTTGTTATGGCAAGTGATACATGAAAAAATTTGACAATAAGAGTAATATTGTTCATACATGATTACTTAATAAAATAAAAAAATATTTGGGATTACATGGTCACCATGTCGTCAAGTGGAGCTTCTAGCTCATTGACAAGGCCAACTTTCAGAATTGCTCTGCTCTTGCAGGATGTCCACCATTTGGCTGTCGGGGGTTGATTTATGTCACCTTTTCAAAAGGTGAAAGGAGGAAGATCGTTGATGATGCTCTCTACATCTGGATTGAAAGGGATGTTGGTTGCTGCAGCGACCTGGGCTTTGATCCGCTCTGCGTCATGATGGACCCATTCTCGGCCTCCTCTTACCATATTACCACAACAAAGGGTTGTGTTCTTGTAAGCTACCATCAACTCATTCCTGTACGCATCCATGAATCACTTCCCCATTTCACTCCCCAAAAATGTGCGGCGACCTTTAGCAACGCCTTGCTCATGGGCTAGGTGGCCGACCTCATGTATCTGCTTATCTTTTTTGGGTTAAGACTAGGATGAATTGCATCATTTTGCACTTTTTGTTTCCTTACTTAACTTTCTGACTTTTTGTTCACTAATCGGTCCAAATGAAAGTAATTCTGTGTTTTTCTCATACAGGTAGAGCGTCCGGCGGATCCAAGGCACAAAGATAGAAGAAGCAATGCTCAAAAGTAGCCATAAAGGACACCCACCGATCGGACAGTGTATGTCTCCGATTGGACCAACTGATGATGAGGACACCGGACGAACGAACTGGCGCACCGATCCAAACAGCGGACAATAGCCTTTGTCCTATCGGACAAGACCTTCGTCCGATCGGACATGTATGTTATGCATGCAGATTTTCGGAAATATTCAGTTATGAAATGGCCAAAGCTTGCTTAAAAATGCCAGAGGAAGCTAGGGTTTGAGATTATTGAGTCTTAGAGGCTGGAACAAGGTTAGAGAACCCACCAAACACCCAAAGGTAGAGAGATTTGACACATCTCTCATACCTCTAGCATAAAACCATTCGATACCGTATCAAGGTGCGATTCGCAGCCGCTGACGTTCGACGCGAGGATTTTGGGTTCGTGACAAGCCTTGGGATTCCACACAACTCTCGAAGTGCACTCGTTCATCATCTTCACGCGTTGAAAATAGTTCAACGATTAGTAATTTCTGAACTCGTAGCTTTGACATTTTCGTAGTGGTTTGATTCCGAATTTGTTTTGAATAGTTGGAGAACATGTTAGATAATACTTCGTTGATCGTTAGTTAAAGTTTTGGTGATTGGGATTTATACTATTATGTTTTGGATTGTTGATGATAGGATAAACAATTGTTTTTGGATATTTTATTGATAGTTGTTGAAGTATTGGAGATTAGATTTCATGTTATTGTGTTTTGAGATATTGCTATTCGATTGAGAATGAAATTATGATTGGTTAGACATTTTTTGTATTGAAGGTACTTTTAGTAATTGTTAGCAATTAAAATAATCTATTAAGTTGTTTAGTTTAGAACCGTTAGTGTTATTGGATTGTTAAATATGTTCAAACATTAGTTTGTTATAATCGATGCATTGTTACTCGAAAGCATGTTTATGATCGTTGGTATAATTAGGAAAAGCCCTTATTTGGTTTACACCTTTTACTATTCTCATCACTTGTCGAGAGGTTGACACCCTCGAGACAAGAAGAAATCGTTTTTATTTAAGTCATTGAAATTAAATCCTTTCCAAAACCCCATTTGATCATGTGTTTTAGATAGAATTTGTAATATTAGAATAATAAGCATCATTAAATCTGATTCCCATTCCTCGAGAGATCGACCCGAGTTAACTTACTAGTCTACATATGACCCCATTCTCTTGCGGGCGAACTCAAACTCCTTTTCAAAGCGTAGACGCGTATCGGTTAACCGGTAATTAATTTTGAAAGGAAAAAAAAAGTTCGGCTCAGTCTCCAACTACCCTGGTGGTTTGAGGTAAAGGAAGCAGGTCGGCAACGACAGAGGGGGGTATCACGGTAACTGGGTTTTTGAGGAAGTGTTCAGATATAGGGGTTGTGGGAATATCTGGTTCAATTAGGGGAATGCCCTTTGGGATGTTTTCAGTTTCGGGATGGGGTGAAGAGGGGTCCTATATTATATTTTTGACTAAGTCTCTAGCCTCAGTATAGGCCCTAGTTTGGGCCTCGAGTTCGGTCCAGCTAACATCACCCTCTGGCTCATCATATAAACCAAGTCGGGGTGAAGGAGGGATTTTTCGTCTTATCGTAAAGGTTAGGGGGTTTCAATGGGTTCAGTGTTAGAGGGAGTGTGTGTGTTTGAGGGGATAAGGTTTTGAGGGTCGGAATTTGAAGGTACTGTGTTCATCATAAATCAATTAATGGGGAGAGGAAAACATAAAGATACACTCAGCATACGTAACAATTCTTATAACAAATTACAATAATTATCATCATGGTGAAGGGTTAGTGAGACTTACTCATTATTGCGGATGATGAATTTACAGATGAATGATGGGGCTTTGTGAATGTTGCAGAATTTCACGAGAGGAAGATGGTGTTTTTGCCCGTGTTATTGATAAAATGGGAACAAATGGAGATGAAAGGGTGTGTTGTGTGTTGGGCGGCGTGAAAAGCTGAAAGGACAGAAAGGGTTTCGAAAGGCGGGAAGTTGGTAGGGTTTTTATTCTGGTCCTTTCATTTTTGGGCCAACTAGATTAAATATATTACGAGGATAGGGGGAAGTGACACGTGCCCGACATAGTTCCAGACTGTATTTAATGATCTTGATAAGGATGTGATGGCCAGGGGTGGCGTGTTTTTGACTTCTTACGCATGATTACATTTTGTTGGTTATTGTGCAGAGGTTATAATTTTAGGTCGACAATGTTTGGTTCTTACGGGATCAAGTTGGTTGATATCCAGGTCGGTAAACGTACGTCTTGATGGGGATTTATGAGCAACCTCTTCTTTTTGAAGATGCAATCCTTCCGGGGGTGGACGAGCTAGTTTGAGAGTAGCGACCTCTTATTAGGGTTGGTGAGCTAGGTTATTATGGATTATAGTATGAGGTTGTGGCGAGATAATGAATTGACGTATGGTTTCCAGCCGACGTATCCTTTACTTCTTATATATTCTACTTGACTTCGTACCTCAATCAACCAGAATATTGGTGACTAGCTGATACGACATCAAATGTTCACGTCGGCCATATACAGGTATTTGTGGTAATTTGGGTAAGCGACCTCATTTCTCGCAAGGAGCATTCTTTCTGAGAGCAGGGCGAGCTTTGCTCATATAATCTCACCAAGGAAGGGGCCATTTTCATTATTACTGTTCCGGCTGTTAAGATTTGATCCGCTTGTCTAGGACTCAATCTTGGTACTAGTACATAATGATCAAAGTCAAACCGTGATCCTATTAGTGAAGCAAATTCAATGAAATAACAACAGGTCCCATAGAGAAGCGGCCATAAACTAGAGAGTCTTGACCAATTTGAAAGATCATTTAATGTAGTTGAAATAACTGAAATTTTTGTTTTAAGGAGCTGTGACCTGAAGTATAAGAGTATTTAGCTCTTATACAGGGTAGCGGGCTCTTATGACATGGGTCTCATTATACCAGCTCGATGCCAAGTGGCAGCTTATCATCGACTGTTGGGCTTTATGGTTTTTGTGCCTTAACAGGCTAATATGGGTTGTTTTGTGGGGTCCCGGCGGACTATATTATAGAAAGAATTACAGGCCCAGGCCTATTCTGGTAATTTAGCGAGATATCTATTATTTATGGGAACTTAGCATGCATGAGAAATCTTAATTCTAAGTTAGTTGTGATATTTATGGTATTATAGTAGGAGAGGGGAACCCTAGCTTGGGGAACACTTCTCTTATCTATATAAAAAGTACTTAGGCCTCATTCTTGTATTATAAGTTGATTTGATCTTGTGAACTACTGAACTCTCGAATCTCTCGCTAACTTAAGTATCGGAGGGCCTACGCCGGCGCCGGCCACCACCTTGGCTTAGGTTTTGTCTTGCAGGATCTATCAGATCGGCAGGATGCTCTTGGTGATCAATCAGGTTGCTGTGATGTTATTTGAAGCTATTTAGGTCGCTGACTTCGTATTTCAGGTCACTACCTCATATTCTTGAGGCGCTATTCTTTTTGGTCTCATCACTCACAATAGCATCCTCCACATTTTAGGAATTATCTTTCTGTATGAAAGCAGTTTATTAGAGGTGGGGGTTGAATTGAAAATTGGAAAAGGAAAAAATAAATTAAAGTAATATATTCAGAGTGGGGTGGGGGTTTGAATTGAGAAGGAAAAAGAAAAGAAAAAGATTAGAAAAGCAAACACGAAATAAAGGAAGAAAAGTAAGAAAAATAAGAAAAATGAAAACTTAATATTTGATATTAAATATAAAAGAATAAGTAAATACACAATCACACCACATCAGTATTTTGGCCCGAAAAGGATAATTTTGCACATATTTTAATAATTTTGCCAACTTAGTGTATGTATTTTGATACTGGATATTCTTTTTTGGAAAGTATACAATATAATAGATTAAAGTATTTTAGTTTGAAAGGATAATTAAAACTATTTTTTTGATAATTTTGCCAATTTAGTGTAGGTATTTTGATATTGGATGTTCTTTTTTGGAAAGTGGATAATATAATAGATTAAAAAGCAATTTTCCTGATCTTAGCAACCTACTATATTAAATTACATGTAATGCTTTATTTATTAATGTAATATATATATATATATATATATATATATATATATATATATATATATATATATATATATATATATTAGGAATGTGTATTGCTATTTTTGCGTTCACTTGAATTTAATATTTTTCTTAATTAGCATTGCACGGGACTCATAAATAGCATATTATGTAATGTAGAAGGTTCCTAACAAAGGATTTGGTTTATAATGAACAACCCGAATTTTTCTATAGAACCAGATAGGGCTCCATTACGGAGCCCCTATATAATACATGGCATTCACCCCACCGTACATTTATAAAAAAATAAAATAAAATTAAAAAAAATGATTAAGGGCTCAGATGAATGCCATGTCATTTATAAGGCTCCATAATGGAGCCCTATCTGGTTCTATAGAAGAACCGTGAACAACCTTAGGTCTATATATGTATGTGTGTCTGTATATATATTTCTCAGGAATCTTTAATTTTTAGATGATTTTAATTTTGATGAAATAGAGTAAATTAATAATTTAGAATACATATGTATGTTATCCTAGATGTACCGTAAAATTTTCAAACACACATACACACACACACATATATATATTCATGTATATTCTTATGTATTAATATATGTGTGTGTGTATATATATATATATATATATATATATATATATATATATATATATATATATATATATATATATATTGTGTGTGTATTAGTGCATATAATTTTTATGAAACCAATTGTATCAGAAAGACCCATAAATTAGATTGAAAGAATGGAAAATGTCAACGATGCCTTGAAGGCACCATGCCCCCCACCCCTTGCATTTACATCTATCCATTTATCAATATTTGTAATCAATTTTAGATTTAATGGTTATGGTTAAGTAAAGAATGGTGCCCTCACGGCACCGTAAAAGTTCTCTAAAAGAATAGTGTTGATCGTTTAAATTTGATGGTCTGCTGAACCAACCCTGGCAAAAAAGAAAATAAAAGAAAAACTAGTGTCCATGTCGGTTTAATCAACCAATATTAACTTACAAACATCTTCTCATTCAAGATGCAACAATTTCTTCCGATGCAATCTTAATGATTTTCTCATTTTCTTGGAAAACCACGCTCTGAAATTATTTTATGATGAAGAAAAAACATGAATGTGAAAAATCTCAAGAAAATTATTTTATAATGAAGAAGTTATTCGCGAACAATTAAATATTAGCACATAAATAAACAATGGGTAATATTGAAGGGGGAGGAGGAGTGGCCTCAAATTCATTGGTTGGGTTTTCTGGGTTATTCATGTCCACGAATCAATGATATTGTGATTTCAGGGGTAATATTGAAGGGGAGGAGGAGTGACCTCAAATTCATTGGTTCGGTGTCCTGGGTTATTCACGTCCATGGATCAATGATATTATGATTTCATAGATGGGCAAATATGGGTAAGCAATTGTTAAAATTCTATTATTTGTGCAAATCACAACTGATATTGTACACTCAATTTAATTTGCTAAAAAAATAGTTGGAAAGTGTATTCGAAATCTCCAACTAAAAGACATGAGTATTCAGTGACTGTATTTGGTCATGACCAGTATTTGGAAACAACTAGCTCTTATAAAACCACCAGACTTAACGCAATTGCCCTATATATGGCCCAGTAGGAAAGAACAACATTTTGTTCAGTATCTTTTGTAAACAACCAGGACATCGGAAGACTAGGTGCCCAAAATTATAGAACCGACAAGCCCTACATACTTCTTGACATCCTCAATTTCCTTAATGTGGTCCTCGATAGTATCCATTGCCTAATATTGTTGTGGTTGTACCACCATCTGGAGTTTCTCATCATCTACCCATGTGGTAGATCCTCTCTACTAGTAGTAGTTTCAGAGATTCATGAGCTTTTGGCCACATGGTATGTCTACTACAAGTTTGTAAGCTCCAAGCTCTACTGATATATCTTCCTCTATTTTGTTATTACACTTAGGAGGCACTCATCATATGCCTCCCAATGCAGAATCTTTTGTGTCATTTGTCCATTCAACTATGTGTCTGTTATGATAATTAATGAATTCGAATGTCTTTAGCAAGAGTTGGTTATTATTAGAGAGTGACCTGAGGTCGCCTGGTCATATAACGCTTGGCGACCTGAAGATTAATGCAACACCATGTCGCAAGGTTGGCGACCTGTCAGGTCGCACGAGAGGTCGCCCAGAGGTTGCATGTATGGCTGACAATGGGTCTCACATAAGGACAACCGACACTACGTGAGCTGATGATGTCAGCCCTAATCTAGTACATCCAGTTTCATACAGCTGTCAGATTGTATTGTAGCAATAGTGACCACACGATCTTAGTAGACATTGCAGAAGTGTACTGTAGCAATCTTAGCCACATATTTTAGGGATACATTTGTCTTATAGGTTACTATAAATAGTGGCGACATTCCCTACTGTAATCATTGAGAAAAATATTATTGAATGAAATACAAAAAAGTTGAACACAAATCTTTTCTCAAATATGAATTCTTCACTTTCTTTCATGGTATCAGAGCAGGTTTTTGCCTGACTCTAAACACCTCTTCTCCCGTTTATTTCTCTCCTTCCCTTATATCTCATGGAGGGTAACACCAATCTATCTCATGAGGCTCAAGCGAGCTCTCACTCAGTAATCCAGAATACTATTCTATTTTCTCAAAGCTCAAACTCAGCAAACCAGTTGCAAAACCAGCTCATCTCAATCAAACTAAATGACTCAAATTATAAGCTTTGTAAAATGCAAGTTTACACAGCCGTCAGAGGATACGGGCTTGAAGGCTACCTCATTGGAGAAATCAGACCTCCATCTCAGATTGCCGAAGGATCTGTAAACCCGAAATTCCTACTCTGGGTTAGGCAAGATCACTTGTTAGCATCCTGGCTTCTCTCCTCTCTTTCTGAAAATCTACTTACCATAATGGTTGGTCTTGCATCTTCAAGAGAAATATTGAAAACTCTGGAGGCTAACTTCTCCAGTCAAACTGCAGCTATGAAAATGCAGTACAAGATGCGGCTCTCCTCTATCAAGAAAGGAAACATGAGCATCAGAGACTATTTCAACAAAGTCAAAACTTGATGCGACATGCTAGCTTCACTGGTCAACCAATTTGTGAAGAAGACCAAGCAATGCATGTTCTCACCGGACTTAGAGGAGATTTTGACCAGGTGGTGGTAGCAGCTACAGCCCGGAGTGACTCACTCACCCTCAGAAACATTATACCTATGTTATTAAGCTATGAGACCAGACTGGAAGTTGGAAATGCATCAAACCTCATCAACATAGAACCTCATCAACACAGAAGGATCAAGCCCTATCAACATCGCTAATCAGTTTTCTGGTTCGAGAAGAGACACCTGGACTGGTGCAGGAGCAAACAGAGGAAGAGGTCGCCACCATGGAAGAGGTGGCAGAGGAAGGAACAACAACAACAGAGACAGGTCGCCTTGTCAAATTTGTGGTTACTCTAACCACTCTGCTGAAAAATGCTATTACCGATTTGATGCTGCCTACACTGCACAGTCCAATACACAAAATAACTCTAACACTTCAGCGAGCTCCTACTTAGCCTATCCTGTCACTCAGTGTATTGACCCCTCTGCCCTATCACTGATGTCTAATTCAGGCAGCGATGCGAGCTGGTATGCAGATTCCAGAGCCTCTAATCATGTCACCAATGATCTCTCTAATCTCAATATCGCCTCAGATTTAGATCAGGTTTGTGTATTTCTCATATTGGTAATTCTCAATCTCAATCCAACAACAAATCCTTTTTACTCAAAAAACTCATTCATGTTTCGCACATAACTAAAAACCTTATTAGTGTCTCTCAATTTTCTCAAGATAACTCTGTTTACTTTGAATTTCATCCTACTTCTTGCTGTGTAAAGGATTAGGTTACACATCAAATTCTTCTCAGAGGCTCTTTTAGGAATGGCCTTTACAAATTTAACATTCAGCTCGCCAACACTCCCAGCTCGCCATCAAACCCATCTACTTCTTTCACGAGACGAGACCCTAGTATCTTCCTCACTGAGCCCAGTGATCCAAATAAGGAAGCAGATTAGGGCATCCTGCAAATAAAATACTACAAATAGTTCTCAAAACCTGTAATCTCTCCATTGCTAATAATAATAAAATTTCTTTTTCCACTTGTTGTGCTTGTCTTAAGGGTAAGAGCAATAAGCTACCCTTTTCTCCCTCAGAAACTGAATATACAAAACCCTTTGATCTTGTACACACAGATGTATGGGGTCTTTCTCCTATCAAATCATAGAATGGATTCTCCTACTATGTTTCCTTTTTTGATCACTACACTAAATATACTTGGATCTATCTTCTAAAACATAAATCTAATGTGCTCACTGCCTTCACTCATCTGCAAAATCTTATCCTTACTTAGTTTCAATCTAAAATAAAGTCAGTATAGAGTGATGGAGGGGGAGAATCCAAATCCCTCACAAACATGTTTCACTCCTCCGGGATACACCACAAAATCTCTTGCCCCTACACACCTGAACAAAATGGCATTGCCGAAAGAAAACATAGACACCTACTACACCATCAGTGAGCTCGCCACTATCTTTTGCAACCTCACCATACTCACAAGCGACCTCGGCACATCTTCCAGCGACCTCAACACAACCACATGCGACCTCACCACAGCCTCTAACGACCTCAACACAACCACATGCGACCTCAACACAGCCTCATATTCACCCTTCCATACATGGTCCGCCTCCTATTATACAGGTTCCCCAGAAACCATTCCGCGCGACCTCACCACAACCTCATATGTTCCATCCCTACAGTCTTGCTCCTCAGCCCATCCCACTATCCTCTAGTCAATCCAGTCCCTCTACTATTCCTCTAACCGTTGAATTACTAATCATGAGCTCTCCACATTCTTCTCCTTTTCCTTCTGTGCCTAGTACTAATCCTTTTGCAAGTAAACATCACATGATAACAAGAGCTAAAGAAGGAATTACAAGCCCAAGGTGCTCAGCGCGCAACTCCTAGATTTTAGGAAGCCTCCTCCTATGTTGAGGCTTTAACACACCCTAAGTGGAAAGAATCTATGTGTTAAGAGTATGCAACTCTCCTTAAGAACCAGACATGGTCTCTCTTTGAGCGACCTCCGGGAAAGTCGTTGATTGGTTACAAATGGGTTTTCAAACTGAAAACTCATGCTGATTGAACTGTTGCTCGATATAAAGACAAATTGGTCACCAAAGGATACAGTCAAGTGCCCGGTTTTGATTTTTCTGATACTTTCAGTCCTGTTGTTAAAGCTACCATTATTCGAGTTTTCCTCTCCATCGCTATCAACTGTAATTGGTTCATCAAGCAATTGGATATCAATAATGCCTTTCTGAATGGCGAGCTGGATCGAGAAATATTCATGGCTTAGCACCTGGTTTTGAATAAGATGGTACTAATCTTCAAGTGTGCAGATTGTCCAAAGCGATTTATGGGCTTAAACAGGCTCCCCGCGCCTGGTTTAGAAAATTGCGAGCTGTGCTCATTCATTTAGGCTTCTGTGCTTCCAAGGCTGATAGCTCTCTATTCTACTCCAACACTTCCTCCGGCTGCATCTGGGTTTTAGTGAATGTTGACGACATCATCGTCACGGGCAGCGACAACGCTGGAATTTCGAAGCTTATTGCTCATCCTGATTCAGCTTTTTCATTAAAGAATCTAGGTGAACTGCATCATTTCCTTGGCATTGAGGTCTCGCACACCGCTCAGGCTCTACATCTTAATCAAGGTAAGTACATTTTAACTCTTCTTGAACGAGCTGGTATGGCTGGAGCTAAAGCCACCGCTACGCCGATGGTTGTCTCTCCTGTCCTCTCTAAATCTCAAGGGGGACCCACTATTGATTCTTCCCTGTATAGAAATATTGTTGGTGCTCTTCAGTATATTAAAATCACTCGACCTGATATTTCTTATAGCGTCAACAAAGTTTGCTAATATATGCACTGTCCTCTCAGCACACATTGGGGGGCTGTCAAGCGAATTCTGCGATATCTTGCTGGTACCATCTCTTATGGAATAACCTACAATAAAACCTCATACTTTAGTTTGAAAAGTTTTTCAGACTCCGACTGGGCTGGTGATCTGGATGACAGAAAATCCATCACTAGGTTTTGTATTTTTCTCGGCCGAAATATTGTCTCTTGGTGTTCTAAAAAAGAGACCTCTGTTTCAAGGTCCAGCACCGAGGCTGAATATCCCAGCCTTGCTCATGCTACTGTAGAAATGATATGGATCCGACCCTTGCTACATGAGCTTCGTGTCACCCTTCGTGCTGTTCCCACAATCTAGTTTGGCAATCAAAGTGTTATTGCTATCGCCTCCAATCCTGTTCTCCATGCTCGGACCAAGCACTTTGAATTAGATCTTCATTTTGTTCGAGACCTCATTGCGAAGAAATTACTGCAGGTTCGATTTGTTCCTTCTAATGATCAGACTGCCGATGTCTTCACCAAACCGCTATATCATCAATTCTTTGTTCGGCTACATCATAAGCTCTCTTTTCTTCCTCTCGTCGCACTCGAATTGAGGGGGGATAATAGAGAGCGACCTAATAAGCTCAGGTCGCCTGGTCATATAATGCTTTGCGACCTGAAGATGAATGCAACACAAGGTCGCAAGGTTGGCGACCTGTCAGGTCGCACGAGAGGTCGCTCAGAGGTCGCACGTATAGCTGACAATGGGTTCTCACATGAGGACAACCGACACTACGTTAGCTGATGATGTCAGCCTAATCCAGTACATCCAGCTGTCAGATTGTACTGTAGCAATAGTGACCACACGATCTTAGTAGACATTGCAGAAGTGTTCTATAACAATCTTAGCAACATATTTTAGGGTTACATTTGTCTTACAGGTTACTATAAATAGTGGCGACATTCGCTGCTGTAATCATTGAGAAATATATGATTGTATGAAATACAGAAAAGTTAAACACAAATCTTTTCTCAAATATGAATTCTTCACTTTCTTTCAGTTATGTCATCTCACCACGTGTTTATATGCCTAATATTACACATTCCTCAACTTACTAAGAATCTACTTTCAGTTTGTAAGTTGTGGGACTATATATATAGGATTAGGTTCAAATGAGAACCATGTCCTTATATGTGAACCTATGATCATTTATGGGCCTTAGATCTAATTAAATGGATGGATCAGATTTTTTGTGTATTTCTTTATTTGATTAAAAGCAATAGGATTGTATAATAAAAGCACTGCTGGTGTATATAACTAAAATATCAATAAAGCACTGTGATTGTATAATAAAAACACTGCTGGTATATGATAAAAGCGCTAGTTCGCAGGTTCCAATATAATGACATGGTTCTCATTTGAACCCACTCCTATATATATATATATATATATATACACACACATATGATATGACTTTCTATTCCAAAGTTTGTTGTAGGCGGGATCCTCACTTCAAGAGGCTGTTTGGGATAGGGCGTAGGAGTGGAGGTTTTATCTTTTGGATGAACTTCGAGTTCAAGGTGTAGCTGCATATATATATATATATAATATATATATATATATATATATATATATATATATATATATATATATATATACACTATAGGGCAGGCATATACGCTAGACCTGGTTTGGGGTAGCTCTGACTTAGCTATCAGGAAGAGATCACTAAAAGCTTGAAGATTATGCTGAGCTAAAGTTCCGGGGATTAAAAGTTTAGCCTGGTCTGTGTGAAAGACCTGGTTAAGTCCTCTGAGGAATAGATCTCATTCTCATTATAGCAAGACTTGACTTGTTGGACGGCAGAGACACAAAAGAAAAGAAGAGCTGGATCACGACAGTTCTGGTTCCTTGAATTCTGCTGAAATCCTAGAGAGCTGAAACAAGGAAGACCTGACTAGAGTCAGGCCTGATATTAATACCGAGGTAATACAGGAGAAAGAAATAAGGAAGGCCTGGAATAGGGGAGACCTATTTCCTAGATTCCTGGCAAAAGAGACAAGTGGGACCACTTGTCAGAATTGGTTGCCAAAACGGCCCTTGATTCGCGGCATGTGGCCCCCCCCCCCCCCCCCCCCCCTGAGATCCCGGCTGGGGTCCCACTAGGAGAAACTATAAATATCTCAGCCCCAAAGCTGAGAGAGGTATGTCATTCTCTTGAAGCATTCCTTGCTTTCTTTTTGGAAAACACCTCAAACGCTTACTGACTTAAGCATCGGAGAGGTTTCCACCGGAAAAACCACCGGTGGTCCTTTCTAACTTGTGTTTGTGGTGCAGATCAAGAGGGAGGCTATCAAGCTTAAGGCGCCGTCTGTGGGAAGGCAATTGGCGCCGTTGGTCATTTTTTGGGTTGAAACAATTGGCGCCGTCTGTGGGAAGGCAATCAAGCTAAGGCGTGAGGTTTTCTTTTTATTTTATGGATTCAGACGGTTTACGGCGGAACTTGGTGGGAAAGCTCGGCAGAACCTCTAGTTCCGCTACATCGTGGGGAATTCCCAGGTCGACAGATACATTGGTAATGGGGCCAGAAGAGACAGCACCGCCGGCAGCGGCCGCGCCGGGCGCTACGCCGCCCCACTAGGTAGATCTGTGCCAACTACTGGTGGGTTCATTTAATGAGTCCTTCCTCTTGCAGCTCTCGGAGCTCATCGGCAAAGCCGTGGAGACGGCGGTGGAAAAGAAGTTTGCGGAGATGTCGATGCCGCCATCCAACACGCCACCGGCACGAACTGTCCCGGTGGTGGGAACTGAACCATTACGGGGCCAGCGCACGGATCGGACTCCTCTACAGGATAGGGAAGACCACTTCTCCACCTCTGACAGCGAGACCTCAAGCCAGACTAATCCAGGTCTGGCTGAACAGATGCAGAGTTTGCAAAAAGAGGTGCGAGAATTCAAGAGGAAATTTACGAATGCTGGTGCCGTGCTAGCGCGGCGGGGCACCCCTTTCACTGAGGAGGTCATGCGTGACGACGTACCAGATTCATATCACCCCTTGGGCTTCGAGTATAATGGAACCACGGATACGTGGGACCATCTCAGTTGCTTCGAGATCGCGGCAGCTCTGCATAAATTTTTGGACGCTGTTATGTGCCGAATCTTCCCAATGACTTTTACCAAGTCGGCGCGGCTCTGGTTTAGACAGTTGCCACCTCGTTTTATCAGTAACTTTGACGAATTCAGTTCGGCCTTCCTGCACCAGTTCACGAGCTGCAGGAAGTACCAGAAAATGCCGCTAGAACTTTTCAGCCTGAAGCTGAAAGAGAACGAAAGCCTGCGTGCCTACATCAATAGGTTTACAACGGCTAAGTTAGAGGTACCTTCTGTGTCAGAAGAGTTGTTGGTAAATGCTCTGGCACAGGGCCTGAGGAGAGGAGAATTTTTCCAATCGCTGGTGGTGAAACCAGCTCTGAAATCTGGAGAGCTCTTGGAGAGAGTGGAGAAGTACATCCATTTGGAAGAAGCTTTGAAAATCAAGGAGGAAGGAGAGAAGAAGAGGGAAAGGTATGATAGGGATGAAAGGGAAGCAGTGAAGAAGCCCAGGCCAGATCTGTCTGGAGGGAGACCTCGTTTCGACAGATATACCCCTTTAGCGACGCCGCAAGGCAAAATTCTGCAGGCAATAGAAAGGCATCCAGAGCTGAAATGGACCAAGACGTACTCACAGAAGCCCAGGAAAGAAAGATCTGATCGATTCTGCCATTTCCATAATGAATATGGGCACAATACTGATGAGTGTACGCATCTGAAAGATGAACTGGAGGAGAGCTGGAGGAGCATTTTAAGAGGACGCAACACAGTTATGTCAGAGCTGCGAAAGACTTAGTTTGAAAATCGCGCGATGTGGGACAAATGACCTCTACCCCTAACATCTGTTTCGGGTCAGAAGATGGTGATGGCATTTTGGCCCCGCACATGGATGCTCTGGTTATAACGACAACTACCACCAATTATAATGTACGACGGATCTTTGTGGATACCAGAAGTTCTACCGACATCCTGTTTTATGACTATTTTCGACAATTGAAATTGGATGTGGAGCTGGAGGAGGTGACTACCTCTCTGGTCGGCTTTGCAGGGGGAGCTCTGAAACCAATGGGAGTGGTCAGGCTCCTCGTCACCCTAGGGGAAGAGCCTTATAGGGTGACAAGGATGGTTCGTTTCTTGGTTGTAGATGCGCCATCCTCTTACAATGTCATGCTTGGTCGACCCTCCCTAAGTCAGTTCCAAGATGTAATCTCGATTTTTCACATGAAGATGAAATTCTCCACCGAGGATGGAACTGGAGTGGTGAGAGGATATCAATATGCATCGCGCTAGACGTATGTTGAGTGTATTCGGAGGAATGATGAGTAGGAGAGGATGAGTAAAAAGGCTCGAGTAGAGCAGCTACGGCAAGAGCTGGCAAGAAGAGAGGAGGGGTTGATTCTGGTGGAAGTCGTTCCAGGTGATGAGAGTCGAACTCTCCGTGTGGGTGCGACACTTAGTCCAGAGGTCTTGACAGACCTTGTGGCGCTGCTAAGAGAGAGCGTGGATGTTTTCGCTTGGTCTCCCCAAGACCTGGTGGGGATCGACCCGGAGGTCACTGAACACCGCCTCAATATTCGCCCGGATGTGAAGCCAGTCAAATAGAAAAAAACATAATTTCGGGGCAGAGAAGGAGGCCATCATAGATGCAGAGGTCGAAAAGCTCTTGAAGGCGGGGCATATTCAGGAAATACAATTCCCATAATGGCTTTCCAATGCGGTGTTGGTACCAAAGACGGATGATTGGCGGATGTGCATTGATTTCCGAGATTTAAATCGTGCCTGTCCGAAGGACCATTACCCCTTGCCAAGGATTGATCAGCTCGTTGACTCCACCTCCGGCTGTGAGCTCCTGAGCATGATGGTCGCCTCGCAGGGATACCACCAGATCAGGCTAGCTAAAGAGGACTGGAAACGCGTCAGCTTTATAACCCCGAAGGGGACGTATTGCTATGTGGTCATGCCCTTTGGCCTCAAAAATGCGGGTGCTACGTACCAGCGACTAGTAGACAAAATGTTCAAGAATCAGCTCGGCCGAAATATGGAGGTCTATGTAGACGATATGCTGGCCAAGAGCACGAAAGCAGTATCGCATGTGGACGATTTGAGGGAAACCTTTGATACCCTACGAAAATACAAGATGAAGCTTAACCCTAAGAATTGCGCGTTTGGGGTCAGAGCGGGAAAATTTCTAGGTTACATGGTCACAGAAAAGGGTATCGAGGCTAACCCTGAGAAAGTAAGTCCATTATGGAAATGCACGCGCCTAAAAACGTGAAGGAGATGAAATGCTTAACAGGACGGATCAATGCCCTGAGTAGGTTTGTGTCCAGGTCTGCAGAGAAGAGCTTGCCATTTTTCCAGGCCTTGTGGAAGAAAGCTAAATTTCAGTGGAGCGACGAATGCGAACGGGCATTTCGATTATTGAAGGAGTACTTGGCTGACATGACCTTGCTCACGAAACCCGTTCAAGGGGAGCCCTTGATCTTATATTTATCCGTGGGACAGCAGGTGGTCAGCTCTGTCTTGATCAGGGAAGAAGGTAAAATACAAAGGCCAGTATATTTTTGGAGCAAGGTCTTGCACGCAGAAGAGGTCAGGTATGTGGGTGGAAAGGGCGATACTAGCTCTGGTTGGAACCGCTCGAAAACTGCGACCGTACTTTCTGTCCTACACCATAATTGTGCGAACCAATCTCCCGTTGAAGACTATAATGGATAAACCGGAAGCTCTCACAAAAATAACGGAAGAAGCGGTAATGGGATTTATATGAAAAAATGTGGTCTGTCGATTCGGTGTGCCAAGGGTGTTGATATCGGATAATGGTACCCAGTTCACGGGAGCCAAAATTAAGGCCAGGTGCGTTAAGATGAAAATCCAGTAGCATTTCACGTCTGTATATCATCCGCAGGCGAATGGTCAAGTCGAGGTAACCAACCGCATTCTTGTCCAAGGGCTTAAATCACGATTAGAAAGATCTGGAGGGAAATGGGTGGAAGAGCTAAATGCAGTACTCTGGGCATATCGCACAAACCCCAAGGAGAGCACGGGCGAAACTCCCTTTAGCCTCGTATATGGCATGAATACTGTGGTCCCCGCAGAAATTAGTCTAGAAACTCATCGAGTGCAGAATTACAACCAAGCCCAGAATGAAGCATTAGTCCAAGATGCTCTGGATTTAGTTGAGGAGAAGAGAGACCAAGCGGCGGTGCGAATGGAACACATGCGAGGGTGGATCAGAGCGGTTTACAATAAAACAGTTCGAGAGAGGCGCTTCCAAGTAGGGGACCTGGTTCTTAAAAGAGCTGATTTGGGATAAGCTAAAGGAAAGCTAGACGCCATGTGGCAAGGACCCCTCCGAGTCACCCAGGTTCTGGCCGGAGGGGCTTACAAGTTGGAAGAGCAGGATGGGACAGAGATCCCCTGCGCCTAGAATATTACCAACATACGTAAATTTTATACATGATTGTAATTTCTCAAATTCTTGTTTATTAGATTGAATAAAATTGCAGGTCTTCTCGCATATCTAGCGCTTGAATACGTGTTAAAAGCCAGGATTGGCTAAGGACGGATGTCCTCGATTTTACCTGACCTGATTGTCAGTTTAAAGC
>BMAC01000619.1:323345-334297 GCA_014905375.1 Phtheirospermum japonicum | reverse complement strand
CTCGACCCTCTCCGTCGAATTCACCCTCCGCTCGGGCCTGTCTGACCTTATCTTTTAGCTCTTGCTCGCAGAGAAGGACCAGGGCTCGCTGTTTCCCCTCGGACTCCTTAGCTTCACGGAGTTCCGACCGAGCCTACTCTAGCTCTGCCTTCAGCAAATCCACCTCTACCTCGGCGCCTTGCAGCTTCACCTGGGCTTCCCGGGCCTTGGTCGTCAGCTTTAGTCCTCTTTCTTTCAAGACCTCGATCTTCTTCTTCAGATCAGCATGCAATAAGGACCCTCGAGCCCGGGCCAGTAAAGATGCCCTTCCCACCATGGCCTGGAAAGAGAAAGGGGTGAGTAATGAACTTGAGGAAATTGAGTATGGTAAGTGAAGAGATTTTTTACCTGCGCCTCAGCTTTACAATAGAACTCGAGCAGCTCTGGATCTGACATCTTATCCACAACACGGCGATCCGCCGTGGGAGCTAGCCCCATCATGAATTGTTTCGCCACCTCCCCAGGGCAGTTGAGGACAGACCTGTTGAAGAGGGCCTGGTTGGGATAGGGAGGCACTTGAGGAACCACTGCGGGGGCGCCCTGAGAAGTTGCCTCAGGAATGGCTTGAGAAGCGATGTGGGAAAGGTCTTGAGGAGTAGATGGGAGATCAGCTCGGCTCTGCTTCCGCCTTCTCAATTGCTGCTCCTCCTCGGGGCTCTCAGAGGATGGAGTTGTTGGCTCACGTACTGACCCCCTTACCCATTCAGGATTCTTCCTTACCGTCCCGGGAAGAGTCGCCTCGGGCTCGGAAGCCCTGGTCAGCGCTAGGGGTTGACTCTGAAGAGGTGCCATGGGGATGACCTCTTCCGGGGTTGGGGAAGCTCTGGAAGGCTCTCCCAGGAGGCTCCTCTGGCCTCCTCCCGCAACCTTCTGGACTTTGGCCTTCATCTTCGCTTGCAACATATTTACTGAAATAAAAGAATGAAACAATTAAAAAATAAAGAAATGATAACGGAAGGAAAGTAAAACAAGGTCATTCTAAGAAAATACCAATCTCGATAGGCAGAGGCCTGTTCCCTTGTTGGGAGTTGAAGAAATTCAAGAGTTTGGTGGTAAGAATTTTGGATAGGTCTAAAGGGTTTTGGTTAAGGAGGGCAATTTTCTCGCCCAAGTGTGATGGTCTGTCACCTCGGGATAGACGCACTTGGGGATGTATYAAATTMATAGGGMTAGATGGAAYACCCCAATCTCCRGAGCTCTGGACYAAGAAGAACTTCTTCTTAKAGGCCTTGTGGGATGTGGGAAGACCTGTCAAGAAGTGGACATCTGGCCGTCCTGAGAGGTAGAAGAAGCCAGAGGAGCTCTTCGCCTGAAATAAAGAAAAGAAAAGCTGCGCTGTCGGAACAATCCCAGAATATTGGGCTGCTAAATGAAACCCGGCCATAACGCGGAAAGCATTTGGCAAAAACTGTTGTACCGGGATATGGTACATCCGGGAAATAMCTATTATAAAAGGATGKACYGGGAGGCTCAGGCCGGCCTGAAACTGGTCTACATAAAAGGTTAAATGATTAGGAGGAGGTGATGAAGCCCTCTCATCCGGCGCCGGACTGGTAAATGAGAAATCATCGAAAATGTTAAAAGAGGCGCGGATATTTCGTAGGGTTTGATTACTAAATATAGAGACTATGTTATCGYYATGGAGATTTGGTAAAGCTACCYGAGGCCTTTCTRGGAGAACCTCCGAGGGTCTCTCCGAGGAAGTGGCTGAGGGKGATTCGGAAAAAGAAAAATCCACGGAGGAGGTAGAATTCACCGGCCCTGCTGGGGYGATCCTCCCGTTGGAATCGGAATGAGAAGAAGAAGTAGACATAATTGAAAGATTATGAAATAGGGAAAGAAAGTACCTGGTTTGTGAAATCATCGGAGAGGCATATTTCYGAAATAAAAATRGCTGAGATACTTGAGAGAAGAGAGAGAGATGAAAAAAGTTGAAAGACAGAATTTGAAAAAGTGAAGGAGAAAGAAGGAATATGGAGGGACAAAAGGAAAGTGGGTGAATTTGAAAATRGGAAATCGAGGACGTGATTTGATGGGGATCCCCGCATTTAATGCAAATAGTACTTTATGTGGTGAGCTGGAGCGCCAACTGCCCTAGGTCAAATCACACGCCACCAAGGTGTCAGTTACGGAAGAGACGTGTGGGAATAGGGACCGTTTGGGAAAGCAAACTGACACCACTAATGCCAATAATTAGGACTGTTTGGTAGMCGGATATCTCGGGATTCTCCCAGTACGAGAAACCATAAAGGACAGAACGACCTCATTTATTTCAAAAAGAMCCTTGGGATATTACATATCTACCCCAACTGTTCGGGGGGAGGAGTTGATAGGGCAGCATATACGCTAGACCTGGTTTGGGGTAGCTCTGACTTAGCTATCAYYAAGAGATCACTAAAAGCTTGAAGATTATGCTGAGCTAAAGTTCCGGGGATTAAAAGTTTAGCCTGGTCTGGGTGAAAGACCTGGTTAAGTCCTCTGAGGAATAGAGCTCATTCTCATTATAGCAAGATTTGACTTGTTGGACGGCAGAGACACAAAAGAGAAGAAGAGATGGATCACGACAGTTCTGGTTCCTTGAATTCTGCTGAAATCCTAGAGAGCTGAAACAAGGAAGACCTGACTAGAGTCAGGACTGATATTAATACCGAGGTAATACAGGAGAAAGAAATAAGGAAGGCCTGGAATAGGGGAGACCTGTTTCCTAGATTCCCGGCAAAGAGACAAGTGGGACCACTTGTCAGAATTGGTTGCCAAAACGGCCCTTGATTCGCGGCATGTGCCCGCCCCCCCCCCCCACCCCCCCCCCCCCCCTGAGATCCCGGCTGGGGTCCCCACTAGGAGAAACTATAAATATCTCAGCCCCAAAGCTGAGAGAGGTATGTCATTCTCTTGAAGCATTCCTTCTTATTTTCTGGAAAACACCTCAAACGCTTACTGACTTAAGCATCGGAGAGGTTTCCACCGGAAAACCACCGGTGGTCCTTTCTAACTTGTGTTTGTGGTGCAGATCAGGAGGGTGTTCAAGGTTCCAGGCATTCTCAACGTTGGTCATTTTTTGGGGTTGAAACAATATATATATATATATATATATATATATATATATATATATATATATATATATATATATATATGTATGTATATATATATTATATATGATTAGGTTCAAATGAGAACCATGTTCCTATATGTGAACCTAGGGTGAATTACGGGCCTTAGATCTAATTAAATAGATGGATCAGATTTTTGTGTATTTCCTTATTTAACTAAAATATTATGATTGTATAATAAAAGCACTACTGGTGTATATAACTAAAATATTAATAAAGCACTTTGATTGTATAATAAAAAGCACTGTTGGTATATAATAAAACCCACTAGTTCGAAGGTTCGCATATAATGACATGGTTCTCATTTGAACACACCCCTATATATATATATATATATATATATATATATATATATATATATATATATATATATATATATATATATATAAATATAAAATGATTTGCACTTTTTCGTACGTGTTTTTGTTAGTTTTAGTTTTTTGTAGCGTTTGCGAGGTTTTTATTATGTTTTCGTTGTTTTTCACTCGATTTTATATGTTTGGCCGTAGAATGACCAAGAGGGACCCGCGCACACTTAGGGCATTCCATTCGACTCGCTATGGAATGGACAAGTGAAGACAAGCAAGGGAACATAGTGATAGGCAAGAACTTGTACGATATTTAATGGTTTAATTCCTATATTTTTATGTGCTTAATATTCTTATATATATTTATTTCTCGCATATTTATTATTATGAGTAGTCGAGCACCAATTGTGTATTTTTCTCTTATTTTGCAGTAATTAGGTGCTAAATTGGTGACTTGAGATTTAAGGATAATGCATAAGAGTTGCACGAGGAAATGAGAGACAAAACGAGCGAACTGGCAAAGAAAGGACGATTCTGGACTTTCTAGATGGGTTATAGCTGGGATCAATCGTTATAGAAAGCAGGAAACAGCTAACATCACTGCCAGTCAAGAACCGTTATAGTATCCTGCGAGCCTGCCAGCCTGGCGAGCGCTGCCGACCCTGACTCGCCCATGCCGCACGCGCCCGCCCAGCCTGGCGCTGGGAGTCCTATTTCTGCGAGGAAACCGGTATAGAAAGTGCAGAACCGACATAGAAGGGTCGGAAAACCTATTTTTACAAGGAAACTTGTTTTCCAAGACATCTACACCTATAAATACCCCCCATAATCCTTCAAAAACATCTTGAACATTAATCCTAGGGTTTCTAAGCACCAAAAGGAGTCCAAAACACCAACCATCAAGAGCTTGAAGAGTGAAGACTCAAGATTCAAGATCTAAGCTCTCTTATCCCTTTATATCTTATAACTATGTTTTATTTCTTTATTTTTCTTCTTTTATTTCATGAACTCCATGAGTGAGTGATTGTTTATCTAGTCCTAGGGATGTGGAAACCCTCGTGATATTATGTTTTAATAAACCTATGCGTATTTGTTTCGTTCTTCATATGAGATTACTTGTGTTATTTTGTTTACATATCATGATTGCTAAATTCATGACATGATTTCTTGATTCTGGTTTGTATTGGCCACCTAGATTAGGGATTTGGTTATTAATTTCTAGTTTCGAGCTTATGATTCTGCTTCCCATGTAATTGTCGTAGTTTCGATTTCTATGAAGCAACTAATGGTCTCGTATCATTAGGGATAACACAACATAAGTTAAATAGACCGAGCTTATGAGTTTATTGCTTAGATTAACCTATTTGCCTGATTCTTAATGCTGTTGGTGGATTAAATCTAAAGAGCTTATTCTAGGTTTTTCATTAATTAGAGTTAATTAAAGAGCTTGTCTTAATTAAATACACGGTAAGGGCAAATTCGAGTAGCAGAGCTTATTGCTACTTAGAGTTTTTAGTTTCATATGATGAGTGGATTTTATATTCCAATTGGTTAGATGGATGGATTGAGGGTGGAAACTGAACTAGGACTGGAAAGTTATCTTATTATTTATTATTTTCTTATTTGTTTCGTTATTTAATTTTAATTGTTTTCTTTAATTATTTAGTTTTCTTAGATTAATTAATATTCTCTACCCCGTTTGTTATTTTATTTAAATACGAATTCTCACAAATTAATCCACACTCCTCGTGGGATCGACCCTTGCTTGCCGCTACTACTAGTTAGTAGAGAAAAGTCGAGGATTTTTAAAAATAATATTTTTGACGCTTCAACGACGAGCGGTCACAAAGCGTGGAAAAGGAACAACAATCGGCGGACGTCTGGAGTGGAAAATGAGAAAATCGAGCCGGGAGCAGCCATGCCAGTCAATCGATTGGCATGTAGTCGATCGACTGCTAGTCCAGTCGATCGACCGACCTAGCCCCAAATCGACTGCTCGGCAGAAGCTGGGTCATTTTGGATGAAGCAGTCGATCGACAGGGTTTCATTCGATCGACTGCGATGCAGGGGATTTTGTAAGTTTTGACCCATTTTTACAATTTTGCCCCTATAACCTCTATATAAACCCCCAACCCTTTCTCCACCTACATTATCCCCTCCTTGGTTGAGTTTGGACTTGTTCCATCTCCTTTAAGACATTTTACCATTCCTTTTACTCTTAAACCCTAGTTTATAATTCTTAGATTAGTTTAGTTAGGTTTATATTTCTTAGCAAGTGTTGGAGAATGTGACACCTCCTTCATTTGTGGTTCTTGTTTTGTTCAAGTTGTTCTTGATATGTTGAAGGTTGTATCTAGATTTGAAGCTTTGGTTTGGAATGCAAACCTTGTAGTAAACTTTCTATTTTCATATTGTGTGTTGTGTTTGTATTTTTGTAATTGCTTTGGTGTTGGTTGTTAAGTTTTAGTTTGTATTGTTGTCTTTGCATTTTCAGACCATTAACTTAAATTCCTAGCTTTTAGTTTTATTTGTGCAAAAACTCCATTGTAGCATGATCTTGAAGCATTTTACCCCTTTTGTCTAAACAAACCTTTGGTGTTTGAAAGACATAAGGGGCTTTCTTCTTTCATCAGTTGACTTATTCACATTCATTGTTCTTTGACTTTTTCTTAAATTTTAAAGCTTTGTTTTTCCCTCCATTTCATCTTTCAAAATTTACAAGGTTTCTTTAGTTTAGTAGTTTTTAATTTATTTAAGGTTGTTGATTAGGTTTAATAAATCTCATTAAAATTAGTTAATTTCAAGCAAGCTTTCAATATTCATTCCCCTTTGTTTTAATTATTGTTTTCAAGTTTTCATTTCAATTCAAGCTTTAGTATCAAAAACTCAAACTCAAACCAAATTACTATTGCTTTCTTAGAGTAAAGTAGTTTAATCGAGATTAACATGAGATTAAGTAAAAAAACACCGATTGCCGATAATATCTATCATCGAGAGACACGACTCGGAAATAACTCACCGCTCTACAATCGACTCCATACTATTGCGGAAACTATTTCTAAAACTAGAGTGTTAAGAAATATTCGATCAAATTTTTGCGCCGTTGTCGGGGATTGATTAAGGCTAATGGTGTTCTTAATTACTTCTCTTGTTATCTTAGTTAGTAGTTAGATATGATTTTTATGGTTCACCTTAGGGTTTTAAGTTATTTGTATTCTTGCTTGTGATAATTCGAGTAGTGTGTGTTATTTTTGCTTGGAACCTTGGTAAAGTGACGTTGTTTTGATGATTTGTTTAGGAAGTTTAGATTGTCGATCGAATGTAGTGGACTTAGGTAGCTTAACTTGTTGAAAACTTTGTTCGGCTTTAGCTTCGTACTATTCTTGAGTTGAATTTAGAACTAGTGCCTCAATTAGCCTCGTCATCGAACACTCTGTATAAGATTTTTGTTTTGTATTTTGGAGTCATCAATTGCTCCATGTGCTCGATCGAAAAACATTGTAAGTTTCTAGTAGCAACAAATGATCGGAGTAGTTGTACCCTCTTTGTATTGAAAAAAAAAGAAAAAAAAAGTAATAAAAAAAAGAGAACAGAAAGAAAATGTTGATGAATAAACAAGGATACGTTATAAATCCTTGAAGTTATTACGTAATAAACGTGCAACCTTTGCACATTTCCTTTTTTTCCTTTTTAGTGTTTGTTTGTCAAAGAGAGTTGTAGATGATTGGGGCTAGTACGGAGACGATTAACGGTTCGAGCGTGGATAGACCTTAGTCGGGGCAAGGACGAGGGGACTGACTTGGATGGTTACCTAGTACTTTTAGGTCCTGGGAGTCGATCTGAACTTTCTTGGTCAACCCTTCATTGTCGTCATTTTTGATCAATCTAACCATCATTGTAGCATGCGACGTCTCGAATTAGGTTTTGTTGTGCATTAGTTTAGGATCATCCGGGGGAAGTTTCGTAATTCTAAATTTGCTTGAGGACAATCAATACATTTAAGTGTGGGGTGGTTGATTGCATGTTTTTGTACGTGTTTTTGTGTCAAGAAATCTTCGATCAATATATATATATATATATATATATATATATATATATATATATATATATATATATATATATTTTGACTTTCTATTCTGATGTTTGTTGTGTGCGGGATCCTACTCCAAGAGGGTGATTGGGACAGGTCGTAAGAGTGGAAGGTTATATTATCTTATTTATGGCATTGGTTTATTATCTTATTCTTTTATTTGAGTCTATCTTCTTTCGATTTTTATTTATGGCATTCTTGTTTGGGCCATGTAACGTTTTCTCATCAATTGCAGTACTTAACCGCCACTAGATTGTTAGAGAGTGGTTGTAAACTTGCTAAATTTTATGTTAAAGTTACGTTATTCCTTTTTCTAATTCATGTAACCCTATGTTCTAGGTATGTATATTATATTTTACTTTCCTATTGTAATACATTTTCAATTATCGATTTCAAAATGGAGCTTTCTATGGTCATGTACTATTTTATGAGGTTGGACTTAGGTAGGCCATTTACAAACATTTAGATTTGATTCATATTTAATCTAATCCATCCATCTCTTGTACATATCAAAAGTACTAAAAATCCATTAAATGTGTACACATTCTTAGAATTATTTTGAATTTAATATATAATATATTAATTATATAATTACAAATGTAACATTATTCATGGAATTTAAATATTTAAAATTAGTTTTTTATTAAATTGTTTTGATTACTTGTAATAATAATAATAATTATAATAATAGTTATTATTATAGCAGTAGTATAATGGGAAGTAGAGGGTGGTCGGCCACCGGTAAAAAAAGTCCCGACGTGTTTTATTTTTTAAGTTTTTTTTAGTAAGTGTGGATGATGTTGCCGACAAAAAAAATATAGATCATGCACTTTTTATTTTAATATTATGGTTTAGAAACTAATATGAAATTACGAGATTATCATACTTATATTCGCTTATAAAAACATCTTATGTAAAAACGTGAAAAGAAAGTGTGGAAGCATACAACAACATACTTGGTGATTATTTGCACGAGAAAGAATCTCTCTTTCTCTCATAATTATTTCATTAATATAGTGATTTCACTATAAACTACTTTGATTTATAAGTATAGAGTCCTTCTTACCTAACTAACGTAGTTACACACTACTCTTAGCTACTTTTCTGACCAACTCCCTTGGATATAAAATAGCCATATGAAATCTTTTCAAAGGCTAAAAGATACTAATCCCTAGTACCTTTAACAAATAGACAAATTCTATTTATTTCAATATTCCAGCAGAATACTAGAATACCAAAACAATACTAACTATAAAATATCAAATATTCGAGTATTCTTATTTGTTTGTTATAACTCAGACTCAAACTAGGTTTAACAAAGAAACCTATTGAGTATATTGAAGAGAAATGTCTTTGTGATGTAGTATAGATAAGGGGTTCATATGGCTTGGTATTATTGGAATTCAAGTGCTCGTAGGAATCAATGGGTTTCTAGCTTGAGAAGTTAAAGTGAAAACTAAAATAAATGAGAATAAATGAAAATAAATGATTAACTATGAAGATCTATGAAAGTAAATGCAAGTATTTCAGATGCCTCGTGCGTATGCCATATTAAAATTGCAAGCAATAATGAAAACAAGCAATAAAAAAAGCAAAGAAATAACAAAGTACAAACATGAAAGTCTAAGGTACAACTATGCATGCATAATCATGAAAATTTATATAATGGAAATTAACGAAAATCGAAAGCACCAATAGTAAGAGCAATAAAAGTTGACTTAAAAGTTAAAAACTTTTCAAAAAATAACTAGAAACGAAGAGTAGATCTAGGGTTCAACATAAAACCATGCATGAAAATAAAAACCAAAATAACGCATATGAAATACTTAAAATAAAAACGATCAAGGACCCGATCTATAATCAAGATGTGTCACTCACCTATATTCCATTAACCAAATTACAAATCTAACAATAAATCTAAGAGCAAAGGCAAAATGCATAAATTGAAGAACAGACTTGAAATTGAAGAACAAGGAAGAAGATAATGAAAAAAAAAACTTAATTGAATTAAGGAAAGGAATAACAAACTTGAATGAAACAACAATCCAAAAAAAAAATCCAAGTGATGACTTGAATTCGTCTTGAGCTTACAAACCGAAGGAAAAGTTTGAAATTAAATCTAAAATCTAGAGAGAGAAAATAAATCCAAACCCATGAAAGAGTTGGGAGGAGAGTGGATCATTTATCTGGGGAAATATGTGGGCTTTATAAAGAGGTTCACAAAGGCAAAATCATCAAAAACGCCAAAAATCCCAAAACTTCCTGTGAGGCAGTCGATCGGTAGCGTTTCGGTCGATCGACTGAAAGGCAGTCAATCGATTGCCCTGCTGATACAACGTCACAGCCTCTGTCGAGCAGCCGACTTGGGTTGATTTCAGTCGATCGACAGGTTGGCAGTTGATCGACTGCCTTGCTGTTGAAATGGGTCAGCCTCTGTTATTCAGTCGATCTGGGCTGTTCTCAGTCAATTTGGAAGTCGATTCGGGCTGCTTTCGGCTCAGTTTTCTAGTTTTTCACTCCAAAATGTCTATCGAGAGAATCTAATTCATCAAGCCACCTACGAAATAAGAATTTTGAACTTAAAAACCTAAAAATCACACAAATATCACCAATATCGTATACATAAGGTTCAAAACAATAAAACAAGAAAAAAAACCTAACAACCTAACGAAACTAGCCTCAAAACTACTATAAATGACACAAAACCCTAATTAAGAACACGAAAAAAACACCATAATTACATGCAAAAAAACTACCCTACACTTATCATTTTTTTCATCCTCGAACAACGAAAAGAACCGAGAATGTACATGCAATGAACATAATGTAAAAAGAAAAATCCTTGTGCTTATCCTAATTAATATGATGCAAGTATCAACATAAACTCGTTATCGCCAAGCATTGTTTATATTACTCTTTCTCAAATGATAACCAAATCGATGACTTCCACTCAAATGGAATTTTGAGGGTGTTCGCTCAATTCACTCAAGTGTTTGTTATATGGGACGTGTATACGCTCAAGTCGGACAATGGATGCATCTTGTCAAGATTTCACAAATAAGAAACATAAAACTGCCCATTGTACATGACCAAACAAGAATCGAAAGAGGTCTTTATTTTGGGTTGTAATGTTGGCTCTTTGGTAAGGTATGGAATATTTTGATATAGTGGCTAACACACGATCAAACGTGATCAATAACACACGAAAACCTAATTTCTATAATCCAAAGCTTATGATCGCTTCACCCTTCCCAAATTACTAAACTTTCATTCGAAACCCTTTCGTACACTCACACACTTTTCCGACTTCTGTTTCACAACACACAGAAGCTTTTTGAATTCGTTTCTTTTTACTAACTTAGCCTTTTACATTAGGCTTTTTACTTAAACGCACGTTTTATCACT
>BMAC01000619.1:296538-322281 GCA_014905375.1 Phtheirospermum japonicum | reverse complement strand
CGGGTTTTGGACGAAGCAAAAAAATTCAAATCCTTACACAAGGGGGCATAAACATGTAAAAACCCGACAAGTAAACTATTCAAACTTTGAAGTATGTGGTGCTTGCTCAACAATGTAATAAACACACAAGACACAAAAATGACTCAACCATATAAATGCGCAATTAGTAAGTGTCACTTCGATAGGGCTCGAGTTAAGAAAGACAAATCATGCTTTGTAAAACCCAGACCCTAACCACTTACCCACCCTACACTTAGACCATGCAATGCCCTTATTTAATTTTAATGAAAATCAAGTAAAAGGAGGGTGAGATAGAAGCTTCCTTAACCATGCGAGTTTGGGTCGAGCTCGGTGGGGTCCACTTAAGCATCCAAGCAATCCAAGTGAAAACCGATCATGGCTTGTTTCTCCTGGCTCCATGAATGCTACCAACTTATCAAATCGACCAAGGTTGAAGTCAGAAAATAAAACTCTATAAAATAAAATCACACAAAATCAAAAACACCAGAAAATATGCACATAAATCAAAACAAAACAAAAGCAAGAGCTAAAAAGAATCAAAAGACAACACAAAATATTATTATTATTATTATTTTAATTTTTCAATTATTTGAATGTTTTTTGGATTTTTATATAGTAAGAAAGTAATAAATAAAGAAATGTAAAAATAAAAGAGATAAACGAAAAGAACATGGGTTTCCTCCCAAAAAAACTTATTTTATGTCATTAGCTTGACGAACTCCCTTCTTGGTCATGGTGAAGTCGATACGGGAGGATCCACCAAAGCAATAAACTCCTTGTCGGGAGGATCCAATCTTTGAAATGTTTCGGGAGCATTACATAGCCCATATGGCATTCGTCGAAAAGCAAACATTCCAAAGGGCAAGTAAAAGTCACCTTGGGTAGATCTTCGGGTGGAATTCTGGTTTTAAACTGACTCGTCAACTCATCTAAGAAAAGATAGGAATAATGGCCGGCTAGCTTGTCCAACATTTGGTTAGTAAACGGGGGAGGGAAATGATCTTTCTTGGTGACTGCATTTAACTTTCTACAATCGATACAGATCCTCCACCCGTTGTAGCCCTCGTGGACAAAAACTCTCCTTTTTCATTGTCAACAATGGATATGCCGCTCTTCCTTGGTACCATGTGAACGGGGCTCACCTACTCACTATCGGCGATTGCAAAAATCAATCTTTCCTCCAACAATTTCAATATTTCGGCTTTCCCTATCTCCTTAAGACTTGGATTCAAATGCCTCTGTAATTCTCGAGAAGGTTTGGTATCATCCTCTAAAACGATCTTATGCATGAAAGTCGAAGGGCTAATTCCCTTAATATCTCCGAGACTCCAACAAATAGCATCCTTATGAACTTTAAGCACTTCAATTGACCTCTCGTCTTCTTCTCGATTCAAATTGTACAAGATAATAACCGGTTCGCTCTCCTCTTCCTCCAAATAGATATACTTAAGGTGAGATGGGAGAGGGTTAATCTCGGGCTTGTGCCTCCTCTCATCTTCATTGGGGGATATATCGAACAATTCAGTGATCCCCTCAAGATAATCATCAATAATCTCCACCTCCCCCTCTAAAATTTCTTCGTTGCCCTCAACGACACATAAACAATATTTCTCACACAAACCTTGGGCACATTGAAACATAATTGAATCATCATGACGAACAAGGGTCTCATTTCCCTTACCACGACCTTTAACACAAGCCCTCGGGTCAAACTCTTTCTCAATGCTCTTTTCCTCCATATAAACTTGTTCGGCCAACTCTTAGATAACGTCCATATGTAAGCAATCTTCATAATATATGCTTGATCTATAGGGTATAGGGGCTTTAGAGGTTGGTGCCTTGTATGGGTTCGAAGACTTGTGTAGGCCATCAGGAAATTCCTTTGCCAAAGTGGGACCTAAGAGGGTGGAATTGGGAGGAGTAAGAACACCCCGAATAGAAACCACCTCCCCTTCAGACGGAGGGACAACCTTATTATCAACCATTCCATCCCATGGATCGTGACTGGATGAGTAAGCGAAGGTTGGCTTGGTAATTTCTATTTCTCATTAGCTTGAGATGGCATATTGACATCTCTTTCTAGTTGCCCCATGTTAGTGTTTAACCCATTGGTCATAGCCTCAAGAGCATTGAACTTAGCATCGAACGAGGCCGACGTAACGGGAGAAGACAACATTTGTCACATAATGACCAAGAGATTCGGATCGGAAGGTTGAGTAGGAGCACTCATCGAAACTGGAGGACGAGATGGGCCCACGTGAGGAGTAACACCCGCATTTGTATTGGCATAACTAAGATTTGGATGCATGCGGTTACTAAGATGAGAAGGAGGATTATGAGTCGGCGGGTGAGAAAAAGATGGTCTAGCATAACTGAGTTCTGCTTGACACCCATAACCCCCATACACTTTCTCCGAATGAGGCATCGGCATATTGAATGAGGGAGTTGAAGGACAAGACATGGTATCGTGACCAAACATTCCACACGATGCACACGGAAGATCCGGGTTTGGTCTAGATACCTTATCAATCCGAGCCTCCATAGCCGCTACTTTCTTTTACAACTCAAGCTCCCTAGAGGAAGAAACCCCACTTACTTCATTAGTACTAGAATACATCGCTCGAGAAGATTTTCGCTCGGGAGGAAGGGATACGCAAGATGAAATAGTCACCCCCACAAAGGCTTTGTTAACCTCTCTCATAGTGAAGACGAAGAGGGGGGCATTTTGGGTATTGGGGCTCACACCGCCAAACAACGCATACGAATCAGGATTTTGAGCATTATTTTCGGCACCAACACTAGTGTAGAAACAGCTTTCTAGAATGCCCCGTTTCAGTTATTCTAGAACGCCCTGCCCAGGCGTTCTGAATAGAGCTGTTCTAGAATATCTGATTTTCCAGAACAACTTTTTGAGGATTTCTAAAATATCCGATATTCTAGAACTGTTATTTGAGACGTTCTAGAAAAACAATTTACCCGTTCTAGAAAATAGTTTTTTCCCAATTAATCTGTTCTAGAAAATAACATTCTAGAACGGTTACAAAAAAAGACGTTCTAGAATATACATTTTCTAGAACGCCTTTGAGAAAAGACGTTCTAGAAAATAAACTTTCTAGAATTTCTTTACGAAAAGACGTTATGGAATATTCATTTTCCAGAACGTCTTTTTTGAAAAATACGATATAGAATATACATTTTCTAGAACGTCTTTGAGAAAGACGTTCTAGAATATACATTTTTAGAACGCCTTTGAGAAGGGCGTTCTAGATTTGTCAGTTTTGAGATTCCAGGTTTTTTTTCCAGAATCAGTTCATCCCTCATAAATAACAATTTTAAATACCTATTTAAATCATAATTTTCACACACAAATCCAAATATACCTCTTTTTATGATCATATTGTATAAAATATCAACACAAGAATCAATAATCAAACAAAATAACAATGTGCAAACGTAACTTAATTTAGAAACAATTAAAGTGGAACAACAAAAGATTTGAGCATTAATCAAAGCAACAATTGTACCCTCATCTAAACAAAACCAATACTTTTTCAAGTGTACCCTCCAATTCCTCCTCTAATGCACCTTTATTCCCAGCACGACGCTTCTCATCGACAAATTTAGCAAGTAGCTCAGTCGGTCGGTTTCTGAAACAGAACAGAGAAATAAATGACATGTCAAATTACAGATCAACAAACTCAGAATTATGCTAAATTAGATCGAGTGTCGAAATGAGCGTACTTGTCGAATATTAATTAGATGCTCAAACGCATCCTTGATGGTATTTCTAAATGCTTCGTTTCTCAAACACTCGAGGGCATTAACCCTCAAAAAGAGCACGTACATTCTCTGGAGATCTTCAATACGTTTCCCATCTATCAACACCATGAAACCCTATAAAAATAGATAAAGTGATATTAGAGGAAATATTTTGCCTATTTGTAATATTTTTGAAAGAAACCAACATCGTAAGGATGGTGATAGGGCCAGCCCAGATTTCCTCGCCAAACATGTCGCTCGTTTAACCTCGGGATACTGAGATTCACGCCAGATTATCAATCACCAGCAAAAAAAGATAGAAATGAAATGGATCAAACGGTCAAAACACGATTCTTACGTCTATAGTCGTCATATTACGAGAAGTGAGGTATATATGCCAGGCTAAGAGTGTTCGGAGCACTAAACTTGAACATATACTCACAAGTCCACAGAGAACCTGGAATATATGTAACTCGACCGGATACAAGATTTTTAATAAGGAGCCAAAAATAATTACATAGATATCAATATTAGCTAAAAAGGGTTTTTACATCAACTCACGTGAAATGACCTAAGAGACTCGTTTCCGGCAAAATCCCAATTCATTTTAAGCGTAAAACATATTATAACAGTCTGGAAATGAAAAAAGATAAAGAAAACAAGCAGATTAAAATTTGATCCTGTTTCAATTTTTGCGCGGGAAAAAATGATAAGATCATAAGAAAAAAAATAATGAAAGGGGTAATAACAAACACTAATCTTAAGGTTTAACCGAATTAGAAAAAAGAACCCACTTTTTTTTTCCCTTTTTTAAATAGTTTCCACCTAATGAGGAGGGTAATTTGTATAACAAATACAAACCTCGATGGGGTATTTGTAATTTTACAAATAGGTTGAGCGTAAGGGATAGTTTTGAAAATACTTTTCGAGTTTTATATTTTGCCTAGTGCGCCTTATGTAGTATACATGCAATCTGGGACAATCATCAACTGATAATAAATAAATAAAAAACACAGTAATTAAGGATTTTATTAAACTCAAAAAGCCGAGCAAAATCAAGGGATCGTATATCAATAGACATAACCTCAGGAGAAGGGATACATACGATGAAATAGTCGCCCCCATGAAGGCTTTGCTAACATCTCTCATAGCGAAGAAGGGGGGGGCATTTTGGGCATTGGGGCTCACACCCCCCAAACAACGCATACGAATCAGGATTTTGAGCATTATTTTCGGCACCAACACTAGTGTAGAAACAGCTTTCTAGAATGCCCCGTTTCAGTTATTCTAGAACGCCCTGCCCAGGCGTTCTGAATAGAGCTGTTCTAGAATATCTGATTTTCCAGAACAACTTTTTGAGGATTTCTAAAATATCCGATATTCTAGAACTGTTATTTGAGACGTTCTAGAAAAACAATTTACCCGTTCTAGAAAATAGTTTTTCCCAATTAATCTGTTCTAGAAAATAACATTCTAGAACGGTTACAAAAAAGACGTTCTAGAATATACATTTTCTAGAACGCCTTTGAGAAAGACGTTCTAGAAAATAAACTTTCTAGAACGTCTTTTAGAAAAAGGCGTTCTAGAATATACATTTTCTAGAACGCCTTTGAGAAAGACGTTCTAGAAAATAAACTTTCTAGAATTTCTTTACGAAAAGACGTTATGGAATATTCATTTTCCAGAACGTCTTTTTGAAAAATACGATATAGAATATACATTTTCTAGAACGTCTTTGAGAAAGACGTTCTAGAATATACATTTTTAGAACGCCTTTGAGAAGGGCGTTCTAGATTTGTCAGTTTTGAGATTCCAGGTTTTTTTTCCAGATCAGTTCATCCCTCATAAATAACAATTTTAAATACCTATTTAAATCATAATTTTCACACACAAATCCAAATATACCTCTTTTTATGATCATATTGTATAAAATATCAACACAAGAATCAATAATCAAACAAAATAACAATGTGCAAACGTAACTTAATTTAGAAACAATTAAAGTGGAACAACAAAAGATTTGAGCATTAATCAAAGCAACAATTGTACCCTCATCTAAACAAAACCAATACTTTTTCAAGTGTACCCTCCAATTCCTCCTCTAATGCACCTTTATTCCCAGCACGACGCTTCTCATCGACAAATTTAGCAAGTAGCTCAGTCGGTCGGTTCTGAAACAGAACAGAGAAATAAATGACATGTCAAATTACAGATCAACAAACTCAGAATTATGCTAAATTAGATCGAGTGTCGAAATGAGCGTACTTGTCGAATATTAATTAGATGCTCAAACGCATCCTTGATGGTATTTCTAAATGCTTCGTTTCTCAAACACTCGAGGGCATTAACCCTCAAAAAGAGCACGTACATTCTCTGGAGATCTTCAATACGTTTCCCATCTATCAACACCATGAAACCCTATAAAAATAGATAAAGTGATATTAGAGGAAATATTTTGCCTATTTGTAATATTTTTGAAAGAACCAACATCGTAAGGATGGTGATAGGCCAGCCCAGATTTCCTCGCCAAACATGTCGCTCGTTTAACCTCGGGATACTGAGATTCACGCCAGATTATCAATCACCAGCAAAAAAAGATAGAAATGAAATGGATCAAACGGTCAAAACACGATTCTTACGTCTATAGTCGTCATATTACGAGAAGTGAGGTATATATGCCAGGCTAAGAGTGTTCGGAGCACTAAACTTGAACATATACTCACAAGTCCACAGAGAACCTGGAATATATGTAACTCGACCGGATACAAGATTTTTAATAAGGAGCCAAAAATAATTACATAGATATCAATATTAGCTAAAAAGGGTTTTTACATCAACTCACGTGAAATGACCTAAGAGACTCGTTTCCGGCAAAATCCCAATTCATTTTAAGCGTAAAACATATTATAACAGTCTGGAAATGAAAAAAAGATAAAGAAAACAAGCAGATTAAAATTTGATCCTGTTTCAATTTTTGCGCGGGAAAAATGATAAGATCATAAGAAAAAAAATAATGAAAGGGGTAATAACAAACACTAATCTTAAGGTTTAACCGAATTAGAAAAAGAACCCACTTTTTTTTTCCCTTTTTTAAATAGTTTCACCTAATGAGGAGGGTAATTTGTATAACAAATACAAACCTCGATGGGGTATTTGTAATTTTACAAATAGGTTGAGCGTAAGGGATAGTTTTGAAAATACTTTTCGAGTTTTATATTTTGCCTAGTGCGCCTTATGTAGTATACATGCAATCTGGGACAATCATCAACTGATAATAAATAAATAAAAAACACAGTAATTAAGGATTTTATTAAACTCAAATACTCTTGAGTTTGGAACATGAACCGAAATGAACCCTCTTTAAAAATAAAAATAAATAAAGCCTATGTCCACAACTTTCAAACTTTAATGAACTAAATATACAATACATGTGCTATGGTTTAAATCATAACATTCCCAAGTAAATCCATGAAGATCAATTATAAATGGCCAACAGAAGAAACTTTGCAACTAATGTATTTCACAAGTAGTACACGCATGACATTGAATTAGAATAGGACTCCAGCAAACAATCAAAACATGAAAGCAAAGAACAAATCAACAAACTAAACCATATGCAAGTAGGAGAATTTGCACAGAGATCAAGAAGCAATATTTCAAAATCACAAATAGCCCATTGATATTTGTTTCTATTTTATAAAAAATGCACCCTTACGAGGGAATATTTGTTAAGAAATTATAAACTTCTAGTGTTTGTAATGCCTTAAGGTAGTATTTGTAACTTTGAAACATAATTGGCTTATTTTTAATTTGGCCAAAATCAATGATAACTTTTTAATTATCCGGACAAAATATTGTAAGTTTTTCTTTGGGGAGCGGAAGGATTGAGAACATCATATAGTTACAGTTTAAATAACAGAATTTTATCCAATTTAAATTTATTAATGCAATATAACTTACCTGAAAATAATGAATGCGAGGTATCAAAGATTTGATAGAGTTCCTGTTATGCTTCGGGTGTGCACTTGCTATTTCGTCATCACTCATCACAGTCATCTGTCGGAACAACTCCATAATATTTGCTCCCATGTACGAGTCGGGACCATACCATACATTCAAATTAGGAACTTCTGCAAATGCCTAGAAAATACAAAATGCAGGTTATACTAATTAAAAAGAAATTGGAGAATAAAAGATTGTTCCCAACCACCAAATAAGGGATAATTACAAGAATTATCCTCGATGTTTGACCTAACTAAAAAACAACATCTAACTTTCAAATTTACAAAACACCCCTGAGGTTTGACTCGGTGTTCAAATTAAGGGACTGATGAAATATTTATATAATTGTGAAGGGGTTTTTGAAAAACAAGGGGTAAATGTAAGATAAAGAAATCTCAGGTATTTTTGTAATTTTGAAAGTTAGATGGGTTAATTAGTGTTGTTGATGATATTATTATTTTTATTATTATTTGTAGGAGATTTACCAAATCTTACCTTTTTATTCGCTTCTAGAGCTGAAGGACCTTGTAACTGCAAACCACTCTCTCGAGATCCTTCGGGTTTCGAAGAACTAGGAACATTATTCTCGGACAATGCTTGACTAAGTACAGGACTATTCTCAACATGCCCCTCCTTGTATTACACTTTCTAATGAAAAGATAATGTTGAAAAGTCGAAATTGCCAAGGATTTTTAGCATAAGCATGTCCAAGGGTCCACAAAGGACAAATTAAAGAAAAAAGAGCTCTTTAACTACTAAAAAGACAAAAGTAACGAACCAACCAAAAGGTAGTTCTGAAATTGCCAATAGTAAAGATATATGAGGAGTAACGAACCAACCAAGAGTAACGATTTTGATTACCTTGTCCACCTTGATTCGCTTGATAACCTTGAACGGCTTGTGCTTGCTCGTTGGATTCCTCAGTCTGTCCGAAGGTGGCTTGGCAAAGCTTCGCGCCATGCCCGTACACTCCACAAATCCCACAAGTTTTTGACTGCATTGGTAATGTGCCTTGAGATAGAAGCATATTTTTGGACTGTAGCACAGCCACTTGTCTTGTTAACTCAGAAATCCTCTTTGTATCCTCCGTCGATGCATGCGATACCCCCACCTCATGAATGGCTATTTTCTTCTGTCGCGAGTTCTTTTGTTGTGAGTTGTAGCTGATCGACTCGCAAATGTCCCAAATTTCTATGGCATTTCGCGACCCAATATCTCCTCTTGCTGCATTGTCAACCATGTATTGGAAATTATGGTCAAGCCCATCATAGAAGAATTGGTTGACGAGCTCAGGTGGGTAGTGATGATGTGGACATTGCGCCAACAGCCCCTTGAAATGCTCCCATGCTTCGTGAAATGTCTCCCCATTTGTCTGATTGAATGAAGCTATCTTTACTCAGAGGTGGGCTATCGTCTGGTTCGAATAATACTTTGCCATAAAGCGGTCGTACACCATATCCCAGTTCTTAAGAGAGTCGGGCTCCAATGACAAAAGCCAATTCTCAGCTTGGTCCTTTAATGTGTATGGAAAACATCTCATCTTCAGTTATTCTTCTCGAAGGCCTTGGAGTGGGAATGTTTGGATTACCGAGTAAGATTTCCGCATGAAGTTAATCGGGTCTTCGTTCGGTAGCCCATAGAAAGAGGGCAAGAGACTGAAATGATTGCGTTTGAGCTCATAATCTCGGGCCGCAGGGCCCAAGCGTATGCATGACGTAGCCGGTCCAATTACGGGGCGAGCAAATTCGCCCATACATGCTGGATGAGGCTCTTGTTGCTGGTAGTACGCATTGGGTGGCATATATGGCCTTTGCACTTGATGAGCTTGATGGAAGTATGGTGGAGGTTGGTTATAGTATGGCGGTTGCTGCTGAATGTACGGTGGATTGTTTTAAAGTTGTTGGTTAGGAAGCTCCGGATTTGGGTTGGCCAAAATTTTGATCCGAACTTCTTAAACCTATTTTTTTATTTAAATTAAAAATCTCGTCAGCAAGAGAACAGAGTTATTGTAGGTGATAAGTTGGACACGATTCGATCTCTCGAGGATTGAAATTCGGAGTTTTCAATGTTTCTGTAGTCACGAAAATTTAAAACACACGATCACGTTTTTTGGTTTTTGTTTTTGAAAAATATCAACTATGAATTAAAACGGAAGAATTAAAATAAAGCAAGATTTAAAAACGTAAGGATTTTAATTTGAAAAGTGAATTAAATAATTCTAAATTACCAACTTAATACTTGAAAGCATATAATTTGAACCAATTAAAACCTAAATTTAATTACTAATTAATTAACTTATTAAAAACTTAAGTTAAATCAAGCAAGAACTCAATATTAAAAATAAAAAGCAGCAACATATAAATTTAAAAACACAAACGATTAACCTAAATGAGTCTAAAAGCATGCATTAAAACCAACGAACATGAATAAACGGCAAACTTGAAACTTAAAAATGAGTAAAACATGAAAACTAAATCGCATGAACTTCATAAGCCAATCCAAGTTACCAACTTAAACATATAAATCATAAAAACTGAATTAAAAACAGAAAATAATAACTTATAACGTTCAGCAAATTCGAAATCCGAAAACGAACTCAAGAACATGAACTTGAAAGTAATATCCAAAGCATAGAAACTATGATTAAAACTTGAAAAACATAAAAAAGGAACAAGAAACTTATTGGAAATAGTAGATGCAGTAAGTTCTTCGAGTTCTCCACAGAAACCCGCTGAAAAACGGACGGAAATGGGTTGGTGACGTCGAACGGGCTCCGGAACGCGTTTTCGTCGAATCCTTGATCTCCTCGTCGATCTTCGCGTTTTGATGTTAAAATCCGAATCTAAACCCTAGGATTAAGTTTTTGGTAAGTTTTTAGGGTTGGTAGCATGCCTGGAACTCAGATTATAAGTGGGTATTTATAGATTTCCGGATTCTTGGGTTGCAAGTTACGTAAGTCAGTTCTGGGCCCGTTAACGGTAGCACATTACGGTAAGGAGCTACCGTAAGCCTCTCTGTTGCCTTCTTACGGTAAGGTCTACGGTAAGGGATACCGTAAAGTCTTCAATTTTGCATTTCAGTTCGCAGTAACGGTTATAAGGTAACCGTTATAGTAGCTAGCGGTACTAGCTACCGCTAAGTCTTCATTTCAGCACCCCCGATCATTAACATCATTTTTCAGTAACCGTTAAGGATTAACGGTAGCAGCTAGCGGTTAGTAGTGACCGCTAAGTCCACCGTAAGAGCATAAGAGTACGATATCCGGGTTGATTAACATTGGCCCACTTCATTAGCCCAAGGTCCCCGATTCCCTTAACGAATTTTTCGGCCGTCTTATCACCGATTGCGACCTTCTCTCCCCAGAATTCAAGATTGATGAAACGGGGGTGATAGACATCCCTTTTAATTAAGGACTTATAGAGCGTGGTCTCTCATTCGTCTTTGAGGTCAAAGGGAGCCAACCCTCCCCGGGTGTTGCTCGGGACACGGACAGTTGTTTTTCCACGTCATTGACGAGAAGAAGATGCCATGACGGATTTCAAAAAATCCACAAAAAGCAACTGAACTTCTCACAGGACTTTCGTCGAACACTTAGTATGCACTTCAAAAACTCAACCAATTCAAGCTCAAATTGGATAAACCCAAATCCAATCACCTAAAAAACTGTAATTCAATGCCCCAAACAATTCAATGAGCTTGAGTTTTAGCCATTATACCTTGAGTTTGTCATGTTTGGAAGAGGTGGTAAAGCTTGGTATGTTGTGAAGGATTTGTGCTTGATTCCCCAAATTTCTCCGGACGAAAGTAATTGGGTGCGTTATGTCTCCGATCGGACACGTTGTTGCTCTTGATTTTTTCGAGTTGTGAAGTCTTGAGGATTGAATTCGTGATTGTTGCTCTGTGAGGGAGAAGAAAAGATTTTTAGGAAAAATATGTGAATGGCCGACAGCAGTTTTAAAAAACTGCGCAGTCGTTCGATCGGTCGGTGTAGTGGTCCGATCGGACTGGAGTCCAGTGGGCTCTGTGCGATCGGTCGAGGTCCTTGACCAACCGGTCTGCACTGTTCGTCTTTTTTTAAATATATTAAATATATTAATTATTATTCCTATTATTATTACGGTGCCCTGCAAAAACTCAAAAATGAAAATCAGGTATGAGCAAGTTAATCCACGCAATAATTCTTTTATTTAATAATTCGAGCAAAATTGCTCGTTATTTCAATAATTAAGAACATCACAAAAGCTTGATCATTATTTAACTAATTTCCCTTGATGGCCTAATAACTACTTAGGTCCGAAAACTAGCTCTTAAAGTTCTTCCACCTGCTCTTCGAGGTCAATAATCCTACCCTTCAGACGTATGATCTCAGCATCCGCATCGTCCAGGATAGTGTGAAGGCTCTCGATGTTTTTAGTTAGAGCGACCTCCTCGGTAAGAAATTCGTGGAGATCGGTCTGTAGTTTATGGACCTTCTGACGATACTCTTCCACCTCTTCTTCCAGCTTCTCGACTGTATCCTCGTACTTCTTCCTTGTCACCCAACCATAGGCAGTGTTATTATGATGATTCATGGTGTTTGGATGCTGAACAATACTCAAAAAATGAGAGATGAGAAGAAGGATTGTTGTGAAGGTTAAGGGTTAGAGGGTGGGTTTATATAGGTTTGAGAGTGGAGGTTTAAAGGATCTTCACAATCAATTAAGATCAAGAGGAACGGAAAGATAGTATTTGCTTAACCTTTTATATAATCAATCCCAAAAATAAAAGATCCTCTTACCTCAGAAGATATTCCCGAAATATCTTACCCAACTGGCTTCTTTTGCGTGGTGATACTCCTTCCAAAAATAGGCTCTCACACCTACCATCCTATCGGTGACATTACTCTTCCGATCGGACACCCCAACAAGGAGTAGTCCGATCGGGTGCCTGCAGGTCACCGATCGGTCGGTCCTGGAAATTCGTAATTCTCTTTGAAACTTGCAGTGGCACCGCCTAATACTCTATCCGACGGATACACATATATACATACCTATAAAAAAAATGAAAGAAAGAAGAAAATAGAAAATAATAGCTTGGGTTACCTCCCAAGAAGTGCAACGTTTAACGTCTTATGCTTGACGGTACCTCAGTCGTGCGTCAAGTTTCTTGGGGGGGATCATTGAGTATCACAACTTCATGATCTTTTTGCAAAATTGGTCCCCCGTGGTATAACTTCGCGCGGTGGCCGTTGACTTGGAAGTTAGAGTTGCTCTTCTCATCAAGCAAGGTCACAGCCCCAAACTCGTTGATGTTGGTGATCAAAAATAGACCGCTCCACTTCGACCTTAGTTTTTCTGGGAAGAGTTTGAAACGAGAGTTAAAAAGCAAGGCTAACTTACCGACTTCCAAGCTTTTGTGGACGAGTTTCTTGTCATGTGATTCCTTCATTTTTCGTTTGCTCCCCCACGCCTTCTCGTATGACTCGTTTCGAATCTCCTCCAATTCACTCAGATCAAGCTTCCGATATTCCCCTGCCTCGTTTAAATCAAGATTCAACGTGCGAATTGCCCACTCCGCTCTATGTTCCAACTCTATGGGAAGGTGACAAGCTTTTCCATAAATCAACCGAAATGGGCTCATGCCCAACACAATTTTGTATGCTGTACGATAAGCCCACAATGCATCAACCAGCTTTGTTGCCCAGTCTTTGCGGTTTGGTTTCACAGTTTTCTCAAAAATGGCCTTGATTTGCCTATTTCTCGTCTCTACTTGTCCCGAGGTTTTTGGGTGGTAAGGGGTTGCCACCTTGTGGCGCACCCCATACTTGCTCATAAGTTGATTAAAGGCTCTATTGCAGAAATGGCTACCCCCGTCGCTTATGATCGCTCTCGGCTGAAGATGTTCTCTTGGATGAGTTTGAGAACGATCTCGGAGTTAGCTTTCCTTGTGGGAATTACCTCCACCCATTTCGATACGTAATCGACTCCTACGAGTATATACTCGTACTCTCCACTCCTCGAAAAAGGACCCATGAAATCGATGCCCCATATGTCGAATATCTCGACCACTTGATTGGGTACCAAGGGCATCCCGTCCTTCCTTCCTATCCTCCTCGATTGTTGGCATTTATCACATGTTTTGCAATATTAATGTGCGTCGGCGAAGAGTGAGGGCCACTAAAAACCGGCTTGGAGGACTTTGAAGGCTGTTTTCTTGCTTCTGAAATGCCCTCCCTCATCATGGCAAAATCTTAACACATCAATCTTCTCTTCGTCCGGTATGCATCTCCGAAAAATCCCATCCTTGCAACACTTGTAGAGATAAGGATCGTCCCAAAAGAAACTCCTGCATTTAAACAAAAATCTTTTTCTTTCTTGCGAAGAAAGATGGTTAGGAGTAATCTTACAAGCAAGAAAGTTAACAAAATCAGCATACCATGGTTCGTTGATTTCTTCGATAGCATTCGCACTTTCATAAGGGAACACGTTATCTAACAACCCAACCTTATTAGGCTCTCCCTCCAATAGCATGCGGGACAGGTGATCAGCAACCACATTTTATCTCCCTTTCCTATCCTTAATTTCAACGTCGAATTCTTGTAAGAGAAGAATCCAACGAATCAATCTAGGCTTACTTTGTATTTTGGAAAATAAGTGGTGAAGCACTGCATGATCAGTGTGCACAATGACCTTGGAACCAACGACATAAGAACGGAACTTATCTAATGAGAACACTACTGCAAATAGTTCACGTTCTGTAGTGGTGTAATTGCGTTGGGCGCTGTTTAACATATAACTATCATAGTAAATGACCCTAAGCATTTTATCCACTCGTTGTTCTAAGACTTCCCCGACTACCTCGTTTGAAGCGTCACACATAATCTCGAAAGGGAGAGACCAATCAGATGCAACTACAACTGGTGCTTGTGTCAATTTTTCTTTTAAAACGTTAAAAGCACTAAGACACTCACCTTCAAATTCAAAAGTCACATCTTTCCCAAGCAATTTACATAATGGGCGACAAATTTTTGAAAAATCTTTAATGAAACGTCTATAAAAACCCGCATGTCTCAAAAAGCTCCTAACTCCTTTGACATCCTTAGGGGGTGGAAGAGTTTCAATAACGTTGATTTTCGCTTTATCAACTTCCAACCCCTTACTTGACACCACATGTCCCAATACAATCCCGCTCTTCACCATAAAATTGGATTTCTCCCAACTCAAAGTTAAATAAGACTCGACACAACGTTCAAGCACTTTTGTTAAATTTTTAAAACAATGAGAGAAAGAAGAGCAAAATACTGAGAAGTCATCCGTGAAGACTTCGAGAAAGTTGTCGATGAACTCGGTGAAGATAGAAATAATACATTTCTGAAAAGTCGCAGGGGCATTGCATAATCTAAAAGGCATTATCCGGTAGGCAAATGTGCCAAAGGGGCACGTGAATGTGGTATTCTTCCGATCTTCTGGGGCTATCGCAATTTGGTAGTAACAGGAAAGGCCATCCAGAAAGCAATAGTATTCATGCCCTGCTAGCTTGTCGAGTAATTGGTCCATGAACGGGAGTGGAAAGTGGTCTTTCCTCGTCGCTGTATTGAGCTTCCGATAGTCAATGCACATACGCCACCCGGTGGTTAGGCGTGTTGGGACGATTTCCCCCTTTTCATTCTCCAATATCGTGATGCCTCCTTTATTTGGGACAACGTGCACCGGGCTAACCCACTCGCTACCGGAGACGGCATATATAATCCCTTTGTCGATTAGTTTGAAGATCTCCTTCTTGACCACCTCTTTAAGCGTAGGGTTCAAACGTCTCTGCCCCTCTCGTACCGGCTTCATTCCTTCTTCTAGATCGATCCGGTGCATGCACGTGACCGGACTTATCCCCTTGATGTCACCGATACTCCATCCAGTCGCTTGCTTGTATTTCTTGAGAACCTCAATTAGTTCTCTTTCTTCATTTTTCAGCCAACTCCGCAAAGATGATCACGGGTTTTATCTCGTTGGACTCGAGAAACACGTACTTGAGATTGCTTGGAAGTGGTTTCGGCTCCAACTTGGGATCCAAAGTGGTTCCAATGGGTGACTCAATCTTCGGTTCTTCATTAATTTCGAAAAGAGTCACCACCCCCTCCGTGTTCGAATTAAACTCATCGTCCTTGACGTCATTGTTCTCAACTAGAACAACACCAAATAGCTCGCTCAATCATTGGTCCACCGAGTCAAGGTAAGAGCAATCGAGAACAATCATAGGTGAAGGAATTTTCTGAATGTCCTTGAGCGAGAATGTCACTGATTCACCTAACACGGAAAGTCTCATTTTTCCCCGTCCAACATTGATTAAGGTGTGCGATGTTGCCATTAAAGGTCTACTCAAGAGGATGGTATGCTCTTTGCTTATTTCGTACACTTCCCCAACATCCAATATGACAAACTCCACAGGGACTACCAACGACCCGACCTCCACTAGAATGTCCTCGACCACTCCCAAAGGATATCTTAATGAACGATCCGCCAATTGAAGCCGTAAACTCGTTGGCTTCATTCCTACAAGGATGTATTGCTTGTATAGGGCGTAGGCCATCAAATTTATCCCCGCTCCTAAGTCGAGCATTCCACGTGCTTTTTGCCCATCTCCAAGGGTTATCGTAATGCAGAAACTCCCTGGATCCTTTGCCTTAGGTGGCAATGTATGGTTGAAAATTGTGCTCACTTCCTTGGATAATACCATTCGTTCATTCCCTTTCATAGGTGGCAATGTATGGTTGACATATGCGGGCATTGCCTTAATCACGTCGAATAGTGGGAGGTTCACGTTCACATCTTTCAGCATATTGTAAAGCTCCATGAACTTTTTGCTCTCCCTTGCTGGTTTGAGGCGATTCGGAAATGGTACGAAGTCCCTTATAACTCGTTGTGGTCTCTGTTCCTCGTCAGCCCTCTTATCCAGTCGGTCAGTCTCCTTTGACCGATCGGAAGAAGTCTTCTGCCCTCCACTCCGATCGGTTTCTGAGCCGTTCCGATCGGAGAATGTGCACTATACTCTACTCCGATCGCATTCTGGATTTTGTCGGTCGGACGGCTTCTCCTGTACTCCAGTCCGATCGGTCATTTGTGTAGTCTGATCGGAGTCATCTTTGGACATGCTCTTCTGATTTGTTTCGGCGTGTTTCGGATGAAAAGCTCCCGTCAGTGAACCTAGAACATATGGGTTGCGTGATTTGTGGATTTTACCCACTGTTCCTCCTTCATTCTTTGAACTAGGCTCTCCTTTATCTTTTCCGTCCACATTCTACTCATCCACGGAGTCTACTCCCTCAATTTCTCGTACTCCGTTATCAACTTGCTTCCCACCGCATAACACATTCACCGCCATTGATTGTTCGGGTTGGTTGGGTAGCTTCCCCAAACCACTTGTTGTTTTTGCCATAGAAGCTGAGAGTTGACCTATCATCATCTCCAACTTCTCCTGTTGCTTCCTCGTCCGCTTGTCTTCCTCGATTGTACGAAGTGTTTCCTCCCGATCTTGTAGAGTCTCATGCTCTAGTTGTTGACGCCATAGTCTTAGTTCGTCATCGGGATTGATTGAAGCGGCATTTATTGCTGTGGTGGCACTTGCTGATATTGTTGTTGCGGTGCTTGTTGGTTTTGTGGTTGTGGCGCTTGTTGGTATGGTCGCTGTGGTGTTTGATATTGTTGCGGAGGGTGTTGTAAATAGCTATTTTGCCCTTTACCTTGATAAGAGATGTATCCACTCGGCTCTCCTTGATTCTTGTTCGGGGGTGATTGTGGGTCTGTTTGCTTGGAGTTGGGCACGTAATTAGAACTTTTGGGGGCGTAACTCGAACTTGAATTGTATTGTCCGGTAAACTTCTTCCCATATTTGTTAGTGGGCTGATAATTTTGGACGGCATTCACCTCCCCCTCCTCTTCGTCATCGAACACCACGTTGAAAGTGTCAGCCTCATGTCCCACTACTCAACATTTTTCGCACATCTTAGGCGGAGGTGTCGAAGGTTCCTCCTCTACTTTTATTTTACTCGTTAAAAGTGCGACTTGCTTTGTCAGCTCCTCGATCTGGATTGTTGGGACTTTGTATTTCCTCGGTTGAAAACTCGTTTGTTGCGATTTTTCTCTCATAAGCACGAATAATTCCCAAGCCTCCGTAGCGATCAATTCCCCAAAATCTCCGGCTTTCACCTCTACTTGCTATTTGTACACCGGAAATAGCCCTTCATGGAAGTAATTATTAACCATCTCGGTGCTATTGTTGTGGTGTGGACATTTCTGTAAGAGCCCTTTATATCGTTCCCATGCATCGTAGAACGACGCCCCCTCCATTTGTTTAAAGTTTGTGATCTCCCTTCGCAATTTGGCAGTTGTTTGAGCGGAATATAACCTACTCACAAACTTTTTATACACCATCTCCCAATTAGTCAGAGAACTGGGCTGCAACGATAAAAGCCAATGCTTTGCCTTGTCCTTTAAGGTCATCAGAAAGCATTTCATCCTCAATTGATCCTCATGTAGTCCAAGATGCAGAATTCTGCTCACCACGAGGTAAAATTCCCTAATGAAATTTAGAGGGTCTTCATTGGGCATGCCATGAAAAATAGGAAGTTGGTTTACGCTGCCCGCTTTTAAATCATAGTCTCTCGCCGCGGGGCCTAAGACTATTAAATTGCTGTAGGAACCAATCGTTGGGAAGAGAAGGTCTCCTTGACGGCGTTCATTAGGGTACCGGCGCCCTCTCCTTCCTCCGAAGTTAGTTCGTGCACCAAAATTCCTTTCCTCTCCGTACTCCTCGTAGTACCCATAATCACGCTCCTCCTCGAAATTCCCATTGTCTTCATATTCATCATTCCGGTAATCACTCCTTTGCCAAGCGTTGAACGGTCGCCCCTCTCTCCTATTTGGATTATGATTCCGCTCTTGCTCGAATTGTCCGAATCCTTGGTGGTTTCATTGGTTTTTTGGGGATGGGGCCCTCCATGACCACCATTATTGTGTTCGAACTCTCGATTTGCACGAGCATTGTAAGCCCGAGCTTCTTCGCGGTTTCAAAATCGTTGAGGAGGTTGTTGGTAAGTAGGGTTCTCTTGCATCATGATTTGGTGGTTATCCCTAGGTAGTGGCTCCCCGTTGTTTGCTTGGTCCGGCTCTCTTGGTTCTTCGTTATGTAGTAGAGGTGGATTTCTTGGTTCTTCGTCCTCATTGTTATCCGTTTGCTCTTGTACATGCACATCATCGATTGGTGGCATGTCATATGGATAATCACGAGGAGGGGTTTGGTTATTTCATCCTCTCCCTCTCCCACCATTCATTCCTCCTCTTCCTACATTCTCACGTCCTCCAAGAGGTAGATTTTCCGCCATGATGGTTGAACTTGTTTCCAAAAGATTCCCTTCATTGGAAGGAAATAGTTGTCTCGGTCTCGACACACGTTCGATGTTATTGATGAATGGGGTCAATTCTCCTCTAAGGCTTCGTCGACCTTGCATCAACAACAAATAATCACCGCATCGAGAGGTAAATAATAAACATTATACAACTAACGACACATAAGCAATAACATAAATAAACATCATTAACACCTTTGCCATTCCCCGGTAATGGCGCCAGATTTTGAGCCGAACTTTTCGGTTCCTTTCAAAATTAAATTACCGGTTAACCGATATGCGTCTACACATTGAAAAGGAGTTTGAGTTCGCCCGCAAGAGAACGGGGTCACTTGTAGACTAGTAAGTTTACTCGAGTCGATCTCTCGAGGAATGGTAATCGGATTCAATGATGCTTATTATTCTAGTATCATAATTTCTATCTAAAACACACGATCAAATGGGGTTTGGAAAGGATTCAATTTCAATAATTTTAAACAATAACGAGTACTTCTTGTCTCGAGGGTGTCAACCTCTCGAGAAGTTATAAGAATAGTAAAAGGTGTGGACCAAATAAGAGCTTTTCCTAATTATACCAAAGATCTTAAACATGCTTTCGACTAATTGTAACAAATAATGATCGAACACATTTTCAACCCAATGCCACTAATGATTCTAAACAACTTTCGAGATTATTCCAAACGTTAACTATCACTCACGGTATCATCAATACAAAAATACCTAACCAATCACAATTTCATTCTCAATCAAATAGCAATATCTCAAACACAATAACATGAAATCTGATCTCCAATACTTCAATAATCTATCAGTTAAACATCCAAAAGCAATTGTTCATCAATAATCCAAAATCACAATCGTATGAATTTCAAATACCAATAATTTAACAAACGATAAACGAAATTATATCTAACATGTTCTCCAACTCTTTCCAACAATTACGAGTTCAGAAATTACTAATCGTTGAACTATTTTCAACGCGCGAAGATGATGAACGAGTGCACTACAAGAGTTGCGTAGAATTCTGAGGCTTGTCACGAACCCAGAATCCTAGCGATGAATGACGATTGCTGCAAATCGAACCTTGCTACGGTGTTGCACGGATTTATGCTAGAGGTGTGAGAGATGTGTCGAATCTCTCAACCTTTGTGGTGTTCTAAGGTGTCTCAAGCCTTCCAAAAAGTCCCCAAGGTTGAATCATTCCGAACCCTAGCTTCCTCTGGCGTTTTTAAGCAAGCTTTGGTCGTTTCGTAACTGAAAATTTCTGAAAATCTGCATGTACGTACATGTCCGATCGGACGAAGGTCTTATCCAATCGGACAAAGGCTACTCTCCGCTACTTCGATTGGTGCGCCAGTTCGTTCGGCCAGTGTGCTCGTCAGCAGTTGGTCCGATCGGAGACATACAATGTCCGATCGGTGGGTGTCCTTTTGGGCTACTTTTGAGCGTCGCTTCTTCTATCTTTGTGCCTTGGATCCACCGGACGCTCTAGCTCTATGAGAAAAACACAGAATTACTCTCATTTGGACCGATTAGCGATCAACAAGTCGGAAAGTTAAGTAAGGAAACAAAAAAGTGCAAAACGATGCAATTCATCCTAGTCTTAACCCGAAAAAGATAATAAAAAGATTAAAACAAGACTCAATTATGTACAGATTCGTAACGAAAATGTACGAATCAATGTGGAGGTTGTTGTTGGAGGGCTTGATGTTCGTTATTTCTAAAAGCGATTGGGTGAAGCCCATTGACTTGGTGCCTAAGACGAGTGGCTTGATATCTCTTAAGGATAAAGAAGGATGGTTGTTGGCCACGAGGGCTTCAACAGGTTGGAGGATGTTGATCGATTTTAAGAAGTTTCATGAGTCCACAAAGAAAGATCGTTTCCCTCCCCCGTTTGTGGTGAGTATTCCTGCCTGTCACGCGGGTGACCCGAGTTCAATCCCCGACAACGGCGCCATTTTGAAATGTAGTTTTTTTGTGGTTTTGGAAATCAAAGGTTCGTTTGGCTTGGTATTATCGGAATTCGATTCAATTGGAAAATTCAATGTGTTTCAAGCTTGAAAAAGTAAAGGAAAATGAAAATAAAGCAATTAAGCTAGCTAAACTAAACTAGTAAATGAAATTGCAAGTGGGTCGGATGCCTCAATTAGAAAATGCAAAGCAATAATGAAAATAAGCAAGAAAATGCAATGTTTCACCAAGTACAAGCATGCAAGCACAAGGTACAACTGTGCATAAAAACTCAAATAATGCAAATTAACATGAATTAAAAGTATGAATGGATAAAGCAATGAAAATTGATGGAAAAGTTTGAAACTTTAAGGAAAATAACAAGCATCAAAGAGTAGATCTGAGATTTAACCTAAAACTATGCATGAAAATAAAATTACAAATAAAGCATAGGAAAGACTCAAAATCAAGACGATCCAAGACCCGATCTATAATCTAGACGTGTTAATCGGCGCTTACCATTAGCCGGACAGGTTAACCGTAACCTAACCACCATCGGTCGATTGACGGTTATGATTATAATTGGAACTGCCGGTCAACAGTTAACCGTAACCGGTCAACCGATTAGTAACTGGCGATTAACCGGTTCAACAACTTTAATTATGTATGTATACGTGCTAATTATATTCAGAAGTACTTATCAATGATGCGTTTTAGATGCATATTTTATGCATTGTAGAGATTGATATTTATAGGCTAACCTTAAACAAGGTAAGAAGATCATAAAAATGAAGATTTCCAAAATAAGTCAATCATTAATTTAGAGACCAAGAAAGGTTTGGAAACTTTTAAAAATGGTTCAACTAATTAAAACCCAAAAAGATAATTAATTTTCGGTCCAATTCTTAAGGCCCAAGAGGTCTAACCCCCTTAATGATTCGATTTTCATAAATGGAAAAAAATTAAAACACACACATAACATAACAAAACTCTTTTCCCTACTACCTTCTTAATAAAACTCTTTTCCCTCTTAAGAAACCTATTTAACCTTACAAATTTCTCTACCCCCACCACCCCTCCTCATGGTCCTCGCCCCACCCAGCTGTGTATTTCATCTTCCCTACAAATATTGAAATTTCAAAAATAAATTAAAAAAAAAACTCGTCATCTTAAAGTTTCGAGATTTGAAGAACATTTAAAAAAGAACTGAGGAGATTTCACCAAATCTTGGTACATGTTATTGAGACACAACGGGAAAAAAAAAAGAATCTGATTGAGTATTTATCAATTCCCAAAATTTGTTAATTCCCAAAGTTTTCTATGTTTTTGCTATCCTTATATGTGTTTTAGTCAATTACCATAATTTTCCATTCACGATATGTACTTTTTCAATTCACAAAATTTATCAATTCCTGCTATGAGTTGACAAAAATTTCGAAATTGCCCTAAATTAGTAAATTCTTGTTACCACGAATGGACAAAATATCGAGAATTATCCAAAATATATATTGGGAGTTGCCCAAAATACCGGGAATTTATCAAAATATATATATCGAGAATTGCAAAAAATATGATCATCAAATCGAGATTTGCAAAGAAACTCAGTTTGTAGACTAAACATCTACTTTCATTTTCATCTTTAATGGCTACGATTTCTCTTTACCATGCCGTCTGAATCGAAGTGCTTTGTCTATCTAACATCGAACGCCGAACCTAATTTTGAGTTGTTAAGTCCTTCGACTGGTCTACATATACATATTGAATTTACGTAGAGCTACAAAAGATTGAATTTTTAGCTTTGTTTCTTTTTTATAGTGTCATTTGCATAAATTGGTTCACTTGAAGTGGGTTGCCATTGACAAGGGACCACCATTTCCAGCGTTCATCTTCATCTCTTAGGAATAATAATAATAATAATAATAACAATAATAATAATAATAGTTTCAGCAGAAAAAAGGCATCGAAATATAGAATTTAGAAGGTGGGTGGGTAAATTTATTATTATTATTAAGTTTGAGGGTGTTTTTATCATTTCATTCACTTTGTGTATAAAAAAGTTTTTTATACACTTAATAGGGAAATCCTTTTTTCATATGTTCAATGTGTACTTTAATGGCTTTCTCTTTTCCATGAACAATTTGAATATCATTCATACTTCAAACATATTCTCTTTACTTGGGAAGTGTCACACTCTTTTTACTATTCAAATGTTTACAATATATTCAAATGTCCATTTTTGAGTATTGACTTTTCATTCATATGAACATGGATCTGTAAAAATAAGTACACCATGACAGTCTACTCGAGACGTAATTAAGAATTTGACGTTTGTTTTCAAAACTAACGACCCGTCTACTTTTGGAATATTTTGTCAAAGTTACCACATATAACTTTCCCAAATTCATTTTATCCAACAATCCCCCACCTGAGTGAAAATGATGCATAAATGCATGTGACTTAGTAACTCGACTTTTGCTAAACATTATTACATCAGGCCAAGTAGATTGTGGCTTTGAACCCTTCTCAGTGAAGTACCATCGGACATACCTGTGTCCAGATTGATAGTGTCATGAACTGTTTCGCTTACGAGTATACCAAGGCAGTAATACTCACATAATAAATTTACACCAAATCTCAAGTTCTTAAAGCTGTGTTAATTTTGGCCTTGGAACAACCTTGAGATTCTTAGGTGCTCTGGTTAAGGCGGCCATTCCTCTGCACTTAAATAGATGAACTTGTCTCTCAGAAGCATCCTGCAATACTCCACCTTAATAGGTATAAATCATCATTAAAAGCCATAAGCTTAACCTCACTACATTCAACAGTCATACCACTTGGGTACACTTTCTAGGAATGGGTTTAGCTCATGGTTAGGTACCAAGTGTTTAGAACTGAATAATCTAACGTTTGGTTATCCCATTGAACCAAGTTCTTGGGCTCTAGTCATCATGGTTGGGTATCCACTAAAAGTCATTCTTTAGTTGTGGATTTTACCCCCATTCCTTCCAGCAATGTATGGAATTGATCTCCATTTAAACTCTTGGTAAACGAATCCGCTATATTTTCCTTAGTAAATGAAAACCATTCTTATTCATATTAATTCTCTAATGGTTTTGTGTCTCCAATGAATATTTCAAAATTTACCATAATACATATCATTGTAAGACCTTATGATAGATGCCTGGTTATTATGATGTATCATGATCAAAAATTCCAACATGGAGTGTTTCGAGAAAGTTTCAAAGCCACTCATCTTCTTCACTAATATTATCCATAGTTATGAATTCTATTTCCATGTTGGATAGGGCTATTCACATTGTCTTAGTAGACCTCCAAGATATAGCACATCCACCTACGATAAAAACATATCCCCTATAGAGTGAATCTTTAAAGTCCGATATCCAATTTGCATCACATTACAATTCTAGTACTGTTGGATACCTCGTACAAAACTTAGAGTATACATAAAGTAATATGACACTCTAGTTAACCTTTTACAATGATCGCTATTCGGGTTACTCGTGAATCTATTTAGTTTGTTCACCGATTATGCTTGATCAGGTCTAGTACAATTTGTAATGTACATGAGACTCCTAATTACCTAAGCATATTCCAGTTGAACACTAACTTAAATTTTTTCTTTCATAAACAAAATTTATCATAAAAAGGTGTCTTATCCAACTCATCGTCAAATGCATTAAACTTTTTCAGTACATTTTTCACATAGTGGGATTGAGTTAGGAATACGTCATTTGAATTCCTTATAATCTTGATCTCTAGGATCACATCAGCTAAATCTATGTCTTTCATAATAAAGTTATCTTATAATATGTTCTTAGTCCTCATGATCATATCAGGAGTATTACCCAGTATCAACATGTCATCAACGTAAAAACAAACAATGACGAACGAATCAAGGGGTCTCTTTATATAAACACATTTCTCACATTCATTAACGCAAAAACCGTTTAACATCATCAAAGTATCAAAGTTGAGATGTCATTGCTTTGGTTCATGTTTCAATCCATAAGAGGATTTAACAAGTCTACACACCTTGTTTTCTTGATCAGGAACCACAAGCCCTTCAGGTTATTCCATATAAATCTCTTATTCTAACTCAACATTTAGAACACAGTTACATCAATTTGGTGAATTTCAAGATTGTGTAAAACAACAATCACCATAATCACCCTAATAGAAGTAACCCTCACTAAAGGTAAATAAGTATCAAATAATTCGTATCATTATATTTGTTTAAAGCCTTTATACCAATCTAGCATTATACTTCTCAACTGAACCATGCGCTTTGTACTTCCTCCTTACGACCCCCTTAAATTCTAGAGGCTTGTTACAATGAGGAAGATCAGCTAGCTCCCATGTATATGATTGAATTGATCTCTAAATTGATGGCTTCCTTCCACATAGAAACATTAGGACTAAACAATGCTTATTGAATGGTTCTAAGTTCATTATCCAACACACAGCTTATGAAATCCAAATCAAAAGTCTTAGCTGTCCTGGACCTCTTACTACGCCTATAAATGGGAGCTTTAACTCTCCATAACTCGTATGGAGTCTTATCATTTCCTTTGTGGAGAACTCAATGCAATATATGGTTAGAAAAAAATATTGCT
>BMAC01000619.1:281331-295057 GCA_014905375.1 Phtheirospermum japonicum | reverse complement strand
AAGTAAAAATCCCTCGGTTTTTGAAAATTCCGAGGGAAGTAAAAATCCCTCGGAATTCCGAGGGATTTTGATTCCCTCGGAATTTTCAAAAAATAAAAAAAAATCGAATTAAAAAGAAAAAAATAGAAAAATCGTAAAAACAAAATCGATCATATCATCTTAGGCACGTGGGGTGGTTTTGACCCCAAATTCGATCGAGAAATACCAACGAGCACGTGCGTGTCCACACGTGTCGTGGGATTTGACCAACAACAAGATACGATCGATCGATGAACTCTTTCGGTTGGAAACGCGAAGCAGCGTAGCGTCGTGATTTTTCCATATTGGAGGAGGGGTGTGTCTCGGTATCGTGGAACCACGGGGGTCGCGCGTCGATCTTTCCGCACGCGTTTCTAATTTCTTTCAATTTTAAATAAAAAAATAGAAAAAAACTCTAAAAAAATAGAAGAATTAGTACAAAATAGAAACGAATCCCATCATTTCACGACCGGGGCGGGGAGGGCTGCGCCTAGGCGTCGTGGAATCACGGGCATCGGGCGTCGATCTTTCCGCACGCGTTTTCTATTTTTTTTCGATTTTAGATGAGTAATGGAAGAAAAACTCAGAAAAATAGAAAAAAATAGTAAGAAGACCAAAGAAATTACGACCGGGGCCGGGAGGGGTGCGCCTCGGCGTCCCGGAAACAAATCCTATTTTTTTTCTAATATTTTCTGATTTTTTCTATTTAATTCGATTTTTTTTTATTTTTTGAAATTTCCGAGGGAAGTAAAAATCCCTTGGAATTCCGAGGGATTTTGGATTCCCTCGAAATTTTCAAAAAAAAATTGAATTAAATAGAAAAGAACTGAGGGATTAATTCCCTCGGTTTTTCGAGGGATGATTCCTCTCGGAAATTACCCTAATTAAATCAGCGGGCGAGCCCGCTGTTCTTCGTTTTTGAGCAGAAAGAAAGAAAAAGAAAGAAGAAGAAAGAAGAGAAAGAAGAAGAAAGAAGAGAAAGACCGCCGCCAACCTCCTTCGTCACCCTACGTCGCCGCCGTCCACCCTCCGTTGCCATCACCGCCGCTCCACAGCCCGCCGACCGCCGCAGCCCACAGATGACTGACGAAGCGCCGCGGACCTCCACAGCCCGCGCCGTTAACGTCTTCGCCGCCGGCTTCCGTGTCCACAGCCCGGGCAGCCACAGCCCGCCGCCGCCAGCTTCCGCCTCTTCCACAGCCCGCCTTCGCTGCTGCTGCCGTCGCCTTCTTCTCTGGCCACCACCGCCGTCTTCTCCAGCCATCAAAGGTACACCATCACAGACCCCGTCCGACGCGGGTACATCATGGACCCGACAGCAGTTGGTCGCACCGTAGAGGGGTATGGTTCAGGTTTATATTGCAGGGGCGAAGTAAGTAAGTCAATGATTTTAAAATTATAATCATCATTATGATTAAATTTTATTCGTCAAAAAATAAAAACACAATTGAATACAGGCTGCACAGCACAGGGGGGAGGGTGTCCACTATACTTCGTACGATCTATGAGAGGGATCTACATCCCGACGGGTGGTGCTATAAGGAGGACCCTAAGGAGACTAAGGCGTTCTGGTGGGAGATGTTTAAGGTAATTATTATTTTGTGTCCAAATTTGTTAGTATTTACCGTAAAAACACAATCATATGTTTCAATTGAATTGTAATTATTGTTTTATTTTGCAGGAGGTTTGTTTTTGGGACCCGGAGGAGTATAGTGAGAAAGACATACGGAAGGTATTTTTTCCGATGATCGGGGACCTTTACGGGAAGAAGCTTAACGAGTATAAGTAGCATATTGCCTCCCATGGTGGTGGTCGGCCGGAGTGCCTGACCGAGGAGGTTCTGAGGCAAATGATTTTGTTATGTGTTTTCTTATTAAATTAGAATTTTTTATTTATAGAATATAAATTATATCGTATCTTATATATCATCCATTTCAACTAGCGCTTGGAAGGTTGAGTGGGATAAGCCCGAGAACAAGGCCAAATCCGAGCATTGCAGCAAGAACAGGAGGAGCGAGCCTGCTGGGCCGGGGACTGGGATGTCGAAGCACACGGGGGGTGCTAGGTCTACTATCGACCATGCTTTGGATATAGTAAGTGATTTTAGAATATAATAATATAATATTTATTTGTTTAATTTTAATGTTAATTATTTGAAAATTCTATTTGAATACAGAAGCGGGAGACGGGTGCGCCGGCTACGTGCTACGGTCTTTTTAAACGTACTCACCAAAAGAAATATGGCGCGTGGGTCGATAGGAGATCTACTAATATTAATGTGAGTCTCTTTCTTATTTTTAACTTATTCTTTGATTTTAACGTAAAATTTTAATAACGAGTTGTATTTCAGGAGGAGTACGAGCGACATCTGACCCAAGAACAGGAACGTGCGTCTTCCTAAGAGGAGAGTAACGAGGTTGACCAGAACAAGATTTTCCTCGGCATCGCCGAGTTGAGCAAGGGACGGCTTTACGGCACCGGCGCGTATAAGAAGATGGTGGCTGCTACGAAGGGTTTATTGAAGGGCAGATCTTCCACCTCCTCCCAGGTTGATAGGAGCCACATGAGAGAGCTCGAGGCTCAGAGGGCGCAGCTCGAGGCGTTGCAGCAGCAGGCAGACGAGGAAAGGCGACAACGTGCGGAGGAGCAGCGACAACGTGTGGAGGAGAAGTGACAACGTGCGGAGGAGCGCCGGCAGCAGGAGGAATTTCAGGTGTGGATGAATGTCCAAATGGCACAGATGGCTGAGATGTATGCTCGTTTCCAGCAGCAGTTGCCCCCTCCCCATCAGCAAAAATTCGAGGGACAACAAATCCCTCGGTTTTCCGAGGGAAAAATATTCCCTCGGATTTTTGCTATTTCCGAGGGAAACAAATCCCTCGGAATTCCGAGGGACTAGTTTTCCCTCGGAAAACCGAGGGATATGTTTTCCCTCGGAAATAGCAAAAATCCGAGGGAAACATTCCCTCGGATTTCCCTCGGAATTCCGAGGGATTGCACGGAGATATTTTCGAGGGAAGATATCCCTCGGTTTCATATTTCCGAGGGAAATATTCCCTCGGAACAAAATTCCGAGGAGTATTTTTCCGAGGGAAATTTTCCCTCGGTTTGCCCATAACCGAGGGATTTTCCCTTAAAATCGAGGGAAAAGTTCCTCGGAAATTGCAATTTTTTTTGTAGTGGATTGTCGTGGTGTATTTATTCACAAATTCATATCTGAATGAGTGAAAAGTCAATGCTCGAAGTTTGACATTTGGATATATTTGTTTAAACATTTTGAATAGTAAAGGTGGTGTGAAATTTCTTAAGCAAAGAGAGAATTTTCGACATATGTATTATTTTTATTATTTATGGAAATTAAATCATTAAGGGGGTTGGTCGTTCTGAGCCTTAAGTGTTGGACCAAAAACTATTTAATTTATTAAATTTTAATTAGTTTGGGCTTTTTCTGCAAGTTTGCAAGCCTTACTTGGTCCCTACGTTAGTGATTGACTAGTTTTAAGAATCTCAATTACTACGATTTTCCTACCTTGTTTAAGGTTCACTCAAACTTATAAATACCAATCTCCACATAGTGAATAATACGCATCTAAACACGTCTTTGATGAGTGCTTCAAAATATCATCAGTACTCATACATACATACATACATACATATCATATTTCTCTACATCTCAGACATCGTATAACTTGCATTTAGGTTTTGCTGAGTTGTCCGACCAGGACACGTTCACTAGGGTGATGGGGTTGATTGTTCCTTTTGGTACCACTGACGTTGTATATTGAGAGATTTATTGTCATATAATTATGAGCCTGCGTACAGGGCAATAAGAATCTTATGGAAAGAGTTCATTCATCTTGACACTTTACTGTGCTTTACGTCTCCTTTTCTATTTATTGTAATTAATATATTAGTTCAGATTTTTCCGATGTTATCCCAATTTTATTATTGTATTCCCAACAATTTTAAGAGTTTTGCTTTATAATTTAAACCAATGAATCTAATGGATTTGGTGGAGAGATGACAATGATTTGATTCCTGCATCAACAAATCTGCTACCAGTACTTCATTCAAAATCAGAAGAAAAAAAAAAGGTTAAGCGTATACTTGGTTGAGATGATATGGTGAGCTGATAACTGATATGTGGGGTATGACTACAAAAAGTATCGTTGAGGTTTGGCCTTCGCGTCCTTCCAGTTCGTTAAGTAGACTCACTCTACCAAGTGGCAACAAAAGCTGGAACTCTTCCTGCAAAAGACAAGGAACCTACATCTCATCCTAGGAGTTAGCTGGTATGAAAGAGTTCACTCTTTGTCTCTCCCACTTTAATAAAATCGAGAGAGAAAAAAATGTTTATGAGTATACTTGGTTGAGTTGATATAATGAGTTAATAAGTAATAACTAGTAGTTGATTTTAGGTATAAATTCCATATACTCCATGACAGAGATATTTTATCTCAAAACTCTAGTGAAAATATAACTTCTCATTTAATACACCACCTTCTCATTTAATCCAAACTTTACATGAAAGTACTAATTTATCCTCATTAATTTTTTTCTTTATTTTAATTTTCGTTTTAAATACCGCCGCATGTAGAATTTCATACTATATCTTGAAATTATATACTACTTTTTAAAATTTCTAAATCGTGAAACTTCATACTATATCGTGAAACTACATACTATTTCGTGAGATTCCATATTACTTCGTGAAATTTCTATATCAAAAAATTCCATACTCCTTTGTAAAATTTAATAATTTATGAAAAAAAAATTCACACTACATCGGAAAATTACATATTATTTTGTGAAATTCCATACTATTTCGTAAAATTTCTATATCGTGAAATTCCATACTAATTTGTAAAATTTGATAAAAAAATTGATAATTTGTGAAAAAAAAATTCATACTACTTTGTGAAATTTGTATATCGTAAAATTCTATATTACTTTGTAAAATTTGATAATTTGTGAAAAAAGGTTCCATGCTACATCGTTAAATTACATACTATTTCGTGAAATTTCATATTAATTCGCAAAATTTCTATATCGTAAAACTCCATACTACTTCGTAAAAGAGAAAATTTAGGGGGATGTTTTCCAATTGCTTAACTCATAGAAAAATCTTCATATTAGCCAGAAAGTCCTTCCTCGTTCCCCAAAAGCAATAAACATATTTTAAAGCATAACTATGTCAACCTTAATAAAAGATCTCAACAGTTGGAGAACTTTTTTTGTTTTGCAAGACTTGGATTAGAATGCTCCTCTGAGCATAGAAGAAATTAAGATTTATAGAGCTTTAATTTCAGAAACTTGCAATAGAAAGTGAAAGAAAAACTGCGAGCTCATTGCGAGCTAATACTGTGAAGAGCGAGCTAAAGTGAGCTGAGAATGTATTGCATGTATATTTGAGTAAATGTTTTTCATACATTCATTAATGAATTACATGGCTATTTATAGCAATACAGATGACTAGTGTCGCCCTAGATCCTACGGTCAGATTTAGCACAGTACATATAATAACGGTATGATATAAACTTGTGGTTCACATTGCTTCAGTACAATGGACAGCTGTAGCAGACTGAACTGTACTAATTTAGGGRTGTCGTCATCTGACGTCCTGTAGGCTCCTGATGCTGAGACCTATCAGGTCGGTACTCACTTGTCTTGAATCTATCAGGTTGTAATCCATGCGACCTGGATATGTTGGGTCGCCAGTTGAGCGACCTACAGCTATTAGGTCGCCACATTGTTTCGAAGTCCCGCGACCTACTCTCTACAGGTCGCTGTGGCTTGTACTGTTGTTTAACAGAAAGAATCAATGAAATACACACAATATTCGGCCAAAAAGGAAAAAGCAAAAACTCAACCCAAGAAAAACATTAGACCTGAGAAAAATTGCACCCATGATCAGAAAAAGTACGCTAAAAAAATAAATAAAATCCAACAAATGATGAAATCCGCAGAGAGTACTTCAACAAAGAGAAAAAAGAGTATCTGCCTCTTGCTAATCATTTTCTATCTAATTTTAATAGGAGGATTAAGAATACGCAACATTAACTATGAAGCAATTTTGTGATCCGGGCCATGGGGAAGAGGATGGCGTTTGTAGTGGTGAGAGAAAGGTGGCTCAGGATTTGGTGAGCCCGCAAATAGTGAAATTCAATATATATATATATATATATTAGTATTTCTTTTATTTGTAAGGGTATTTTTGGCCGTTTAAGTTGTATTATTAATTAAATGGTGTAAATATGATTAAATGAGATTAAATATTTCTCACAAGAGTATTTGGGAATTCATATTAATCTAAAGGTAGCATATGGGAATTATCCTTTGATTTAAATTTATTATTTGGTAAATTAACTTATTTGGTAATTAGTTGTAGAGATTAATATATTTAATATAAAACACAAGATTATATAAATCCAAATGTTACCCTTTCACACTTAACGATATCTCTAACTATAGATTATTTTATATTAAATATATATTAATCTCTACAACCAATTACCATTGTATGAGCACTTACAAAGAGTGAGAATCATGATGCTAAGAGAAGGGAAATAAAAAATACTAATTAAGACAGTCCACATGATCATCAGTCAATTGTTGCCTCGCGTGAACACTATAAATACCCCACCATCTCTTCCCTTCCAAAACCACACCGCCTCCATTTAAACAAGAAAAAAAGCTCTTCTGAAAAAAGAAACACAGCCAAAAAAAAAAAAACAAAATGGCCGACACTAACGATGGTAGTCGCAGACAACAATCTTTCAACATATCAATACCTCCCAGTCAACCAGTCCCTTCCGACAGAACAAAATTCCATCTCCCAGTGGACTCAGAGCACAAAGCCAAAACCCTAAAAATATTCTCCTTCGCCCAGCCCCACATGCGATCGTTCCACCTAGCCTGGCTCTCATTCTTCACCTGCCTCGTCTCCACCTTCGCCGCCGCCCCCCTCGTCCCCATCATCCGCGACAACCTCAACCTCACACGCTCCGACATCGGAAACGCCGGCGTGGCCTCCGTCTCCGGCAGCATCTTCTCCCGCCTCGTCATGGGCGTGATCTGCGACCTCGTCGGGCCCGCTACGGCTGCGCCTTCGTCAACCTCCTGGCGGCCCGGTCGTGTTTTCGGCGGCGTTCGTCTCGACGCCTGGCGGCTACGTGGCGGTCAGGTTCATGATCGGGGTCTCGCTCGCCACGTTCGTGTCGTGGCAGCTACTGGACGAGCGTCATGTTCACGAGCTCCATCATAGGGACGGTCAACGCCGTGGCCGCCGGGTGGGGCGACATGGGCGGCGGGGCCACCCAGCTGCTCATGCCTTTCCTGTTTCACATGATTAAGGTTTCCGGTGCGACGCCGTTTACGGCGTGGAGGATCGCCTTCTTTATCCCTGGGTGGCTGCATGTTATTGTTGGGGTTATGGCTTTGACTTTAGGACAGGATTTGCCTGATGGGAACCTTACTACACTCCAAAAGACCGGTGATGTGGCAAAAGACAAGTTTTCTAAGGTATTTCTTTCTTTATTTCTTTTTTTTTTTTTTTTTTTTTTTTTTTTTTGATATTACATAATATTTTTTACAACAACATCTCACCTACAACCAAAGCTGCAAATTGGTCCTATACTCTTAGGAAGGTAGTAAACTGTTCTACTAATTGAACGATTTATACAATTTCTTGATTCTAGTCTTGTAAAATGCACGGTTTGCAAAATTAATAGCCGTTTACGACTATATAAAAATATCAATTATATATGGTCCTAGTTTTACTAACAATGGGGAAATAACCTAACATCAACTAAATTAAAAGTGTTTTAATTACAGACTTTGATTGTGTGTATTGTAGGTATTCAAGTATGCAGTGAGAAACTACAGAACATGGGTGTTTTTCGTGGTCTACGGATTTTCAATGGGAGTTCAGCTATGTGCTAACAATGTTCTTACGGAATACTTCTTTGACAGGTAATGCTCTCCAATTATATTGGACTACGTAATTAGAAGATTATTATCCAACTTGAGAGTTTAGGCTTGATTAATATCTCCAAAACATTGATTTTCGGTCAAAAGTTACATGCCAAATACTATAGGACCAAATTAAGTCCAACCTTATAGTACCATGTTAAGTCGCACGAAATTGACTTAATATTCAAAAATAACAACTAAAGATTTAGGAGACTAAGCTTGTTATCGTGTATACATACTAGGCTAAAAATTTTAATTTCTTATATTTGTGGGACAATTTTGCGTTAAAGTCAAAGTTACAGATAAATTGTAATTTTAGTCTGTAACACTTTCAAGAAAACTCTCAATTTCAGTTATTTTGTGTTTGGAGAGTCTTATAGATTTTGGTCTCCAAATTCTTTAGGTTCGATCTCAAACTCCACACCGCCGGAACCATAGCGGCCGCCTTCGGCATGGCCAACTTCGCCGCCCGGCCCCTCGGCGGCTACGCCTCGGACATGGCGGCCCGGAGATTCGGCATGAGGGGCAGGCTCTGGGTCCTCTGGATAGCCCAAACCCTAGGAGGAGTGTTCTGCATCTGGCTGGGCCGCGCCAACTCGCTGCCCTTAGCCATCCTCTCCATGGTCCTCTTCTCCATCGGGGCCCAGTCCGCATGCGGCGCCACCTACGGCATCATCCCCTTCATCTCCCGGAGAGCGTTGGGCCTCATCTCGGGCCTCACCGGCGCCGGCGGGAACTTCGGCGGCGGGCTGACGCAGCTGGTGTTTTTCTCCTCCACGAGGTACTCCTCGGCCGACGCGCTCACCTACATGGGCATCATGGCGGTGGCGTGCACTGTTCCGGTGACCTTGATCCACTTCCCGCAGTGGGGGAGCATGTTTTTCCCGGCGTCGAAAGACGGAGACTGTTCGGAGGAGAGTTATTATTCGGCGGAGTGGAATGAGGATGAGAAGGAGAAGGGCTTGCACTGCGGCAGCCTCAAGTTCGCCGAGAACAGCCGGTCCGAGCGAGGGAGGAGAAGGGAGATCGCCGCCGCTGTGACGCCGCCTGGATATAATTCCACGCCGGTGCATGTTTAGTAATATTATAAATCCATGTGATTTCGATTCTGAGTGAGGAATAAAATAATCGGCAGTTAGCAGCGTGGTATTTGGTGATTGGTTGTTTATAATATGTATATTATATCCAACCATGAGGGGCGCTGTAATGGCTTTTTGTTTATAATGAAATTTGATTTTTGCAATTTCCATATAGTAAATATATATATACCGATTTATTAATTTCGATGACAATCACGTCCTTGTTCAAAGTTCTTCTAGTACTTGCTTTTGAATAGTTTATTGTTGCTGAGTTTATTTTGAGTATAAAAAAAAGAGGGGAATTGATAATATTGATCTCGTGGTTTTAATAGTATATACTAATGAAAATTTCAACGATGTACGTTTCTTAAGGCAATGATGAAATATTCGACTTGTACCTAGTAAATTGCTATAATATTATGGATGTATATATACGAGTCTAATAATTTGAGAATTCACAAATCCCTAGAATTGTATCGGTATTTAGAGATTTTGAAATTAAATCTCAAATATCAAATTGTATATGCTAAAATTCGTCCCGAAATACGTGGGAAAGATTCAAAGATTGTCACACAAGAAAAGAAGGTATAAATAGAGAGAGAGACATATATACACGCACTAATATAAAAATCAAACATGTATAATTTATATTTTGTTCAACAAAAGTGAAGAAACTCCGATAAAACTAATATGATAGCAATAGGCTTTTAATAAGTAATTAATATAAGTAATTCTTAATGATCAATTCATTATAATTTTTCATTTAATATATTAATACAGTATGCTAATATTTTTAATTTGATATTATTAATTGATAAAAAGTGAAACAATATGTATTATAATTATACAAGTAACCATTTATAAGTTAATGTTAAAGTTGATGTATAAGTAATAAACTTGTTGTCAATAACATTTGTCTTTATCAAAGTTAGTTGTTTATTCTATTATCAATATTAAAACTTCAATACTTGTTATGGCATATTTTAATAGTATAGAGTTTACATAATGTGTAGTTACATTAAAAATACAAATAAGCTAAACATAGTATACATATATAATATAAATGTTAAAAAAAAAACTCTTAAAAATTAGTTCTACTTTCGGCTCTTTCCTTCGGTACGGTTCAGTACGATTTTTGGTACAAATATTCAAAAAATCTCAAGAACCTTACCATAAAATGTTACAGGACAGTTTGGTTCGCAAAAAGTCAACAAATATTTTTGGTTCGTAGATTTTTCAATGCTAATATCAGTTCGGGTTCGGTGATCTAAGAGTCTCGTGTACACCCTTATATATTACATTATATATGATAGTAATTTAAGTAATATAAAATATTATTTATATTTCTTTATTGTTATTTTTTTTATTATTACAATTATATTAATCATCACGTATATGAGTCATAAATAAAGTTATATAATATATAATATAATAAGTTTTCGGTTCTTGGTTGTCGTATAATTCCACCCCTTCCAACCCTAACGCAAGATGTATTTGAAACATTGTTATATAAAGAATGTATGTATAGAATAAGACAAAGGCAACAATGTCGCCATTCACAATATTATTCTTTTGAGTTTTCGAACAATAAAGTTAATTACAGACGCAAGAAACTCAGCGAAGGATTAATTAATGTGTGTGGTGTACGAGGCCGTCGCGCGGTACACATTCAGTTAGAGTGTTTTCAGGCTCTAAAAAAGTGGTTGCTTCTCAACTTACATTCGAAGAAGATATTTTATTCGATTTTATTAAAATACCAAGTTGTACTTTTGCTTCTATTTTAATTTGTCAGAATTTTAAAAGTTGCGAATGTTGTGCTTCTAATTTTTAGAAAGTGCTTCTGATATTTTTATAAATAAAAATAACTGTCTTTTACATTTTTATCTTCATCTCTTTCTCTATAAATAGTAGTGTCAAGGGTCATTTTGAAACTAGCTCATTTTGAAGATCATTTTTTCACACGCTTCAGCTTTTGATTTACTCAATTGCAAGCTTTTACTTGCAAACACTTCAATATTTTCAACGACTTGCGTTTCACCTATGAAAAAACCGTTCTACATAAAGGATAAGTAATTTTTGCACGCACTCGCAGTATATCTCAACTAAGTAGGTGATGCGATCAAAAAAGCTGTTTCAACAAAAAAAGAAAGTGGAGACCTGAAATAGATGTTAGGCGACCTCAAAACCCTTCAAAAAGCTTCTGGCGAACTGATCAACCTGCAAAACAGAACCTAAGTCGGGAACAACCCACCGTTGAGCTCAGACAGCTGCCTGAGGAGGACGTCATTGAACAACCCACCAGCGGCAGGCGTTGGATCCGTCGGAGGGGGCGGCATGGTGCCTGATCCTACTGCCGCTGACGGCTCTGCCCCCTCGGGCCTCGCCGTGGACGTTTCTGCTGACCACGGCATAACCCACGGCGCGGCGGAGCTGGGAGTTCCGCCGAGCTCTCCCACCAAATTTCGTCGTAAACCGTCTGAAGCCATAGAAAAAACCCTCACGTCTTAGCTTGATCGTCTTTTCCACAGACGGTGCCAATTGTTTCAACCCAAAATATGACCAGCGTTAATAAAAATGCCTGAAATCTTGAACACCCTTCTGATCTGCACACAGACACACGTTAGAAAGGACCACTGGTGGTTTTTCGGTGAAAACCTCTCCGATGCTTATGTCAGTAAGCGTATGAGGTTTCTCTTAGCAAGCAAAGAAGGAATGCACAAAGAATGACATACCTCTCTCAGCCCCTACCTCTCTCAGCCTTGGGGCTGAGATATTTATAATTTCTCCTAGTGGGGACCCCAACCGGGATCTCAGGAACACATGCCGCGAATCACGGGTCGTTACGTAACCAATTCTGACAAGTGATCCCGCTTGTCTCTTTACTGGGAATCCGGAAAACAGGTCTTCCTTTTTTCTTTCCTCTATACCACCTCAGTATCAATATCGGACTTGACTCTAGTCAGGTCTTCCCTATTTGAGGTCTTTCTTATTCTATATCACCTCGGTTCTGCCTGTAAGACTTTTCCTGTAAAGATCAGATTAGGAAAAACCGCGGGTCGTAACCATTCTCCTTTGAAATCAGCTCTTTCTAGAGGCCTAGCCAGACCTTTCTTCAGATCGAGCCAGTCTTATTATGTCTTTTTATTCCCGTCACTTCAGATCAGGTCTACCCCAAATCAGGTCTGACCTATCTATTGCCCCATCAGCAGCTGTACCAATAAAAAACATATTAAGAATAAGTCTCAAAATCTTGTTAGAAAATTAAAAAAAAAGGAAAAAAAAATCAAAAATCCAACTCACCAGTCGGAGGTTTGGTTTTTTATACACAAATAAATATTTCAATAATTTATTCACCTAATACAATATGAACATATTCAAGTTAAAGAAAATTAAATCAAATTAAAAATTAAATGTACCTGAGTATTGACTTCAGATATAAAACCAATATTTGAGGAATGTGAGCATGATCTCTTGTACCTATCAATTGTTGCTTTATACATGCATAATTTCACCGGTCCCATTTTCAGATATATATCAATATATTCTTCAAAACTTAATTACACACTTCATTTCAAGTGAAAAAAACAAAACCAAATGGTTAGAAAATAGTATAATATACCAATTAAACCTAATAGCAAGTTAAAACCAATTAGCTATCATAAACCAAATAATAATGCAAAAATAACAATGATTAAAATAAAATCTCCCAAATTTATCCAATAGAAAGCTGAATTACAAACTTAATAGCAAGTTAAAACCAATTAGCTATACAACATTAATCTGAGTAGTTCAGAAAAATTCAGTTATAGCAAGAATTTATCCCAATAACCCACCAAAAATCCAGACAGTATATCCCATAGTTGGCTAATCTATATGAACAACAACAATTCACTTCAAAATCAATCTAACTTTCGCAAGCTTTTTCTAAATTCATTCCCATCTCACCTGATTTGACTCATTAGCACCCTAAATACTGCAGCACCACATGAAAGCTAACAGTCGAACCATTTGAACGATAAATATTCAGTTTTTTAAGGAACAATTCAAGACCACAGCCACCTGACCTAATAATGATATGATATTATTACAAGAGCCGTGATTTGAGTATTTCAGTTTCATAAAAGTTTGTTCGTGTAACAATACTATCATTATCAGGTCGTGTTAGAAAAATGCTTGCGCATGTTTTCAGCCGCTTTCTCACCTTCATCTTATGGTGTAAACATCATAATAAGTACCTTTCAAGAGGATTTAGAAACACAAAAACTAATTGATTAGGATGCAATAAAAGGAAAGGTACTTTGAGTACAACTTACTTTTTGAGCTTATGGATAGTAGGTATAAGACAAGGATGTAAGATTTCGGCCGCTATTATATTTATTTTAATTTATGGTATTTTAATAATTTTTTAATATGACACCCGCCGAGCGCTACCGACCAAGTCTGTCGAGTCTTGCCGAGCGCCAGCACGCGTCAGTCGACGCTTCGTCGACGCACCATCGACGCGACGACCCAGAATTCGAAAATTAGGGTTTCTTGTGCGGCAAGTACTACAAAAAAATCCGGCAGTTGTGGCGGATTTACTGACGGCCAAAAAGCCACCAGAAATTCTGGCGGCCTTCCTGGCGGCCGACTTTGCTGGCGGATATGCTGACGGCTTT